>BCLG01001569.1:10002-20556 GCA_001602295.1 Zoysia matrella | reverse complement strand
ATTCAGATTTAGTAGTGGACCAGAGATAGGAATAGGTCATCAACGAGTTGTGCCTAAAATGAACAATTGAACATAAGCACTATATCAATATTTTTTTTCCTGATTATGGACCTTGTTTTTGTCACTCGTCTCCTGTTTCTGAACCTCTTATCATATAAAACTAGGATTTATTCATCTTAATACCATCATCCTAGCGGGCTATCAATTTCGTTGCTTTCTATAACAGAAGAGCTTACAAAATTGTGATTAAAACTGTAACGCTCAAAATTTCAACAATTTTTTAGCATTAAAAACTTTAATTGCATTTCACAATTTAGAATAGAATAAAATCATTTTCAAATTAAAATGCTAGGATTGCATTTTTGTCACACCCGGTTTTAAGGCCAAAACTAAGTGACCCTTTATATGTGCGCAGCAATCAAATTTCACACATAAAGCGACTTCATTAATGGTAAACTGAACAATGTCTCGAATAAACTTAAATTAACCTATTACAAGAACGATTAAGAGTCTTAGAAATTATTACAAACCAAAGCAGCGAAAAACAAATTTAAAACGTCTTGGACTCTACAGGCAGTTAACCGAAGAGGTAGCTTGCCTAGACTTCAGCTCTAGCATCTTCAATGTTCTCTATACTTCTCCTTGTACTAAGCAGCATTTATAAAGGCAAGATTGAGAGTGGGATGTACTCAGCAAATGTGAGAAAGTATGACATGTGGCAATAAACAAGGTAAAGACAACATAGGTTGTTTTTGCATAAAAGCACATAATAGAGACACACTTTCTATTAAAACACCTATTTACAGTGAAAGATATCGCACATATAAACCAATATGCCTACAGCTTACCTAGCTGTAGCACCAACATAATAACCAATCATAGTCTCTCACTGTGATCCACTAACATCACCAAACCATCCCAATCCCACTAATCATGTGAGGGTCCATGCAATGCTCATGACCGTGAGCACGGCTGTCATGACAGTTTTAACTCTATAGAGGTTGAACACAAATCCCTACGAGAATTGATTCCATACCCTGTTTCTAGGTGGACTAAAGAATTTTCATTATGCTTGTGCCAGCTCCGCACTCGCACATTTTCTTTGGTGTGAGGGCCAAGCGATCACTTAAGAATCTTTCATAGCTTCCTCCAGCTTGTACGTGCCCACTGAGGTTTCACCCGTAAAAAACTAACCGTAACCCGAGAGGCCCCCTCTTGTGCCAAATGGTTCCCAGAAGTAACCCTCCCTTCCCTACGCATCTCTCTCCAGGCGAATCCAGGCCTAACCAGCTTTCCTCGCTCCACCAGTTGGCACGCATAGAACTGGTCTCCACCACTTACTATGTCAGGCCGCGCCCATACTTGGCTCGTGGTTGTACGGTTGCACATGGGTGGTCGCTCCACGAACTGATCCTTAGATTTGGGAAGATAACATGCCAAGGAACAGTGTCGGTAACCCCGCACACAACCCTACACCAACCATATCCCCAAATCACTAATCTCCAAGTTACTATTAAATAACTCATTAATCCTCGTGAAGCAAGTATGATAATAAATCAATTTAATATCACTCATCCCGACAATAGCAAGCTAAGCATAATAAGCAAAGACAGGTGAATTCCTAATAATAGGTGCGCATTTAATTTGACACAAGCATGCAATCTACAAGATAGATGTTTTGTAAAGTAGCCACAAAATAGTTAAGGACACTTGCCTTGCTGCTCCTGGAAATAGTATTTGACTGCTTCAAAGTCCTGCTGCTGGAAATCCTCGTATTGCGGGTCCGAGATGAAGTCGCCTAACGCACGGGAGCACAAACCATCAATCAAATGCAACAAAACAGATCAAGATCAATATGATTATGCCATGAATGCATAGGTTATTTCAATACGATCCTTTTGATATATTATTCACTGAAATCGGAGTTGCGGTTTAAAAGTTATAGAATTTATAAGGTTTAGGGGTTAATCTGTAATTAATAATTAAGTTTTTAGGACCTATCAATAATTTATGAAATTGATTAAGTATTAAAAAGTAATTACCGATAAGTGCAGGGGCTAAAATGTAAATTTTTCATATGGCAGGGACTAATTTGTAATTAAATAAAAGTACAGGGGACTTTTTGGTAAAATTGTCATAATTCGGTAAAATTGTCATAATTAATGCTTTTATGGAAAAATAACCTATGTTGCCTTTATCTTCTTTATTGCCACATGTCATACTTTCCCACACATGCTGAGTACATCTCATACACAATCTTTCCTTTGTAAATACTGCTCAGTAGGAGAACTATAGGAGAACATTAAATACTTTGGAGCTAAAAGTCTAGGCAAACTACCTCTTCGGTCAACTGTCTGTGTAGTCAAGACGTTTTAAATTTGTTTTCCGCTGCTTTGGCTTGAAATAATTTCTAAGACTCTTAGTCATTTTTGTAATAAGTTAATTTAAATTTATCCGATACATTATTCAGTTTACCATTAATGAAGTCGCTTTACATGTGAAACTTAGATTCCTGGTCATACATAAAGGGTTATTTTGTTTTGGGCTTAAAACCGGGTGTGATAGAAGTGGTAATCAAAGCCGTGTTGATCGTAGGATGCGAGCCTAGAGTAGAATAAACGTCTAGGAACTTAATTACAAAACTATGTGCCAAAAGTTTTGCAAAATTTCATTTTCTCCGCATCTTAAGTCTATTTACATTTTTCTAATACATGCTCTCCTAAAATTGTAGATGGCCAGAACAAAGTAGACAGCACGAAAGCAGACTGAACTGAGAGGAATGCCACGAGGACCATTGGTTAGAAGGTTTGCCAGGAGATCAACCACACTGCCGCCCATACTAGAAGACTACCCCATACCGCAAGACCAACCGAGGTATGGAAGCAGGGTGCTTAGCGACTTGGAGGAGAAAGAACCTTATGATAAGGGTGTCCACACTGTATACGAGGAGCTGGCACAAGAAGCACCTCAAGGGCAAGCAGCACAAGAAGAGCCAGTGGAACCAAAGGAGTCAGAGTCAGAGGAGGAACCAATGGAATAAGAAGAGTCTGAGCAAGAGGGGGCCTCTCGGGTTATAGTTAGTTCCTGAAGGGTGAAACCTCAGTGGGCACATACAAGCTAGAGGAAGCCATAAAAAAGCCTTAAAGTGATATCTTGGCCCTTACACCAAAGTAAGTGTGCGAGTGTGGAGCTGGCACAGGCATAATGAAGATTCTTTAATTCACTTGAAAATAAGGGATGAAATCACTTCTTATGCGAAATTGTGTATAACCTCTGCAGAGTTAAAACTGTCATGACAACCGTGCTCATGATCACGAGCATTGCATGGACCCTCACTTGATTAGTGAGATTGGGTATGGCTTGGTGATGTTGGTGATCATAGTGAGAGACTGTGATTGTATCTTATGTTGGTGCTACAGCTGGGTAAACTACAGGCATGTTGGTTTTTAGGTGCGATGTCTTTCACTTAGTAAATAGGTTCTTAATAGGAAGTGTGTCTCTATTGTGTACCTTTGTGCAAAAACACTCTATGTTGCCTTTACCATGCTTATTGTCACATGTCATACTTTCTCACACTTGCTGAGTATATCCCGCACTTAACCTTGCCTTTATAAATACTGCTCAATAGAAAAAGAAGTCTGGTAGAACACTGAAGACCCTCGAGCTGAAGTCTAAGTGAGCTACCTCTTCGGTCAACTGTTTGTGGAGCCCAAGACGTTTTAAATTTGTTTTTCGTAGCTTCGGTTTGTAATAATTTATAAGACTTTTAGTCATTTTTGTAATATGTTAATTTTAGTTTATTCGAGACATTGTTCGGTTTACCATTAATGAAGGCGCTTTATGTGTGAAACTTGATTTGTAAGCATACATAAAGGGTCATTTAGTTTTGGCTTTAAAACCGGGTGCGACACATTTCGTCCCATGTTATTGCATAGAATTTCATTCTCATTCAAATAAATTATTTTAGAGTAGAATAGACGTCTAGAATCTTATTAACAAAAATATGTGCCAAACGTTTTACAAAATTTCATTTTTCTTCGCATCTTAATTCTATTTAAATTTTGTAATACATGTTCTACTAAAAAATTTTAGATGGCCAGAACAAAGCTTACACCTCACAAACAGACTGACACACGAGGAGTGCCCCGAGGACTGCTTGCTGTTAGGAGGGGATCAACACCAGCAACATTACCTCAAAAGCAGACAGGATATAGTCGTAGGATAATCAGCGATTCTGAAGATGACCCCTTAAAGATATAGGTCTACACTTCAAATGAGGGAGAGTTTGAACTTTGAAGCACCCAAAGAACAAGAGGCACCCCAAGCGCCAGTGGCACAAGAAGTGTCTGAGCTAGAGGAGGAACCCAACAGATCTGACCGTGGTACCGCATGGTCAAGAGTTTCTTTACTGATAGTAAAAAAGGAGAAGTTGCCACTGAACAACTTAAGATCTGCTTCGCGTGATCGGTCTGGACTCCACCCTAATATTTACTCACCAAGTCATCCCAAGGCAAACCAAATGATGAATGAATGGTTTAGATGACAACGTACAATGATAACTAAGAGTACAGTTGTCACTAGAGCCTACTTTGCGGGACCAACCAATCGGAAGCGGTGTTGATGCTGAATGGACAGTGATTGCAAGCCTCAGCAATGCGTTCAAGGATGACCTGCAAAACTCAAAATCAAACCTTAAATAAACCTTGCATTATCTCTGCTCCTATAAAAGAGGCATTTGGTGATGGCCTTTCTCTCATCTACACATCTCAGCCGTCGATGTGCATCGAACGGTTCCAGATCCATCGCTCCTGTCGCTTCGGATGCGCTCGGCTTCCCCCGCCTCGCTCAGGTGTCCCCGCCTCCTTGCCGGCCTCAACGCGGCTCGACCTCCGCCCTGCACCAGGGGCCGCCTTGCTCCGCCTCTGACCCACCCCGGCGCGCCCCCGCACTCACCCATCCAGGCCAGTTATAGCGCAGCCCTCGATCAGCTGGCCACATCCGCCCTATGCGCG
This sequence comes from Zoysia matrella, assembly GCA_001602295.1. Lineage (NCBI taxonomy): Eukaryota > Viridiplantae > Streptophyta > Magnoliopsida > Poales > Poaceae > Zoysia > Zoysia matrella. Next base: position 15,544 of record BCLG01001569.1, on the reverse strand, counting down.
CTGCTACTGTCGACGCCGCTGCCGACTACCGCTGTTGCCGATGAAGTCCCAGCCCGCCGCCCACTATTGCTGCTGCCGATGAAGTCACAGCCCGCCGCCCACTATCGCTGCTGCCGATGAAGTCACGGTCCGCCGCCAATCCCCAACAGGGACCTCGAGTCGTCAATCCAATTTCTTTCGTTCTCTTGTTTCCTCCCTCTTCAGCCCCTCTTTTGAGAGAGAGAGAGAGAGAGATGCTGCTAAGTCGTCGGTTCCAATTTCATTCCAGCCTCGAGAAGCCCTACACCGGCAGACGCTACGTTGGCCTTCGCATCCCTGACCCCGACGCCGGCGCGTGCCTACACATCGATGTCGTCCTCGTCACCAAGAGGTCAGCCTGCTTTCCTGACTTGTCCCTGTGTGTGAGCGTTTTTTGTAGCATATATCTGCTAGAAAAAATTTCTTTTAGCCTTTAGCTGTAGCTGACGAGTACACCCAGCGGATTTACAGCTAGGGTGTTCAAATTGCGATGCTAATGTATTAGAGAGTAAAAGCGTTGGCAGTGCAAATGACGACCTTTCTGGAATTTTTAGCCTTCATCTTCTTATACTGATCATTCTCAGTGTAGGAGGTCTGATTAAAAATGTTTGGATGCATGGTTCTTTGAGACCGGGTACCCTTATGCCTGCAGAAAAAATAAAATACTTCACCTCCCTGTTGTCATATTTCTTTAGCAATATTGTTGTGATCTAAATGGCTTCTGAAACATACCTGATTTGTCTGATGGTAGCTGTGGATTTGCTTGTTTGTGCAAAGCGAGTAGTGTTGGAGTAGGACATGCAGCAGTATTTCATCTCTGGGTTATCTGGTAGCACTGGTGAATATGAAATTGTTCATCTCCTCTCGGTCTTAGTAGTCAATTTGCATTATGTTGTGATGCAAATTTGTTTGACATAAAGTACTGTCGAGTTTGTACTGTTTTGGTGCAAGCCAGATTAGCTAGATTACGTTACAAGCTATAATTGGATGGTTGATATTAAATCTGATTCATTCATCCTGAAATGCTATGATTGAGCTGTGGTTTCCTTTCGATTTGCCATTTCACAATGTTATCTTGTCTGTGTGGTGAGCACTCGCATAATTAGTTCTACAGGTTTGCATAAAAAATTAGTCCGAACTGAGTGTTTAATGATAAAAGGGCATGCCAATGATAAAAGGACATGCCACCACATAGAAACTGGTATGTCCAAGCCATTTGATGTAGCTGTCAATGAAAGAGCTGATTGAAATGAAAATATAGAAACTGGTGCTGCTGTTGATTGCATTTCTCTCTGTGTGAATCTAGGCTCATATTAAAAAAATATTGATTTGCAGGTGAAAAATATAAGGGACTGACCTAGGGACTCTGAAGGAGCATAAAAAATAGTTGCACCTGGTCAGTTCTGTTATCCTAGAAGTGGAAGCTGCAATTTTTGTCAAAAAATGCACATTGTTACAGCACATTAGTTATATATATGAAGCGTTTTTAGCAATTATTACCTTGTTCCAAAGTGTTTTCCTTAGTACATCCACATTACTTACGGTGCTCGCATTGCTTTGCTTAGTCAGCTTGATGCAAGGATACATGTGCTGATGAGACTACCGAGCTAATTAATCATAATTTATTATTTGCCTTGTTAATCCGTTTCTTTCTCTAAAAGTCTGATAATTTCTGACTTATAATTACTCTAGAACTTGAAGCTGAATTATTTTGATTTCTTAGGAGATAGTAGATGCCTAGATCATTTTCATATGTAAGATTGTTGGGCACAATTTAATTTGCTCTTAGTTCTCAAACTGATCAAATTTGAAAATTTTGATTTCAGTATTTCAAGACTAAAAACAATTATGATGACATATGTACCCGTTTCCACTAATTTGAAGAAAAAAATCACTGATGGTTCTGTTTGGCTTTTCATACTGTGAACGGAATTTGATTCATATTTTGGTTGGAATTAGTATTCATGTTTGGAACGGTGGTAATGTTCTTTCACTTGCAGGCGTAGATCTTGTTTTTAATTTTTTATGTTGATTAGTAGTATGAATTTGCGCTAACCAATGTTAACAGTTTAAAACTGGAGGGGAGCAGGTATTTACAGTGGACAGTCAGATATGTCATTACTTACATGATGCAACACTCACTGGTTCTTTTGGATGAATTATCATGGCTGCACGAGCTGATATTTGTAACAGTTCATTATTGTTTTTAAGTTTGGGAATAGTATCTACATCTCCTTTAAAGTTGTCATATAGTTTGATTTGGCTGCCAAAATTGTGGTTATAAGGATGTTGTGGTAATGGTAAGTATATTTGTTACGTAGCGAAGCACGGGTATTGAACTAGTTACTTTTAATCTTTGTTGTTATTCAGAGGACAATATTGACATGACTTGAGGGTGGGTAAGTATTAAGTTAATACTTATTAGTACTTCTTGGTCTGCTTGAAATTACTATACAAACCTTATTTTTGGTGTAATATATTAATTTATTTAATCTGAATTCAGATTCAGTACTGTGCAGAGCTAGGAATAGGTCATCAACGAGTTGAGCCTAAGATGAACAATTGAACATAAGCACTATATCAAGCTTTCCCTGATCTTGGACCTGTTTTTGTCATTCGTGTCCTGCTTCTGAACTTTGGCCTCTTATTCTGTAGAACTAGAATTTATTCATCTGAAATAATATCATCCTAAAAGCTTATCAATTTCATTGATTTCTATAATAAGAGAGGTTACAAAATTGTTATTAACATCATCCTTTCCTCATATATATACTTGTGTGCCATTTCTCGGAACCAAATCCACTGACGTACGGCCCGACTGCAGGTCATCAGCAGATGGGCCCAGGGCCCACCCGGCAGTGACCGGGGCAGTACTGTTGGTGATCCCACGCCTACTTCTCTCGTGGCCTTAATATCATACCATAGTACATGTGCCTCCAATGACTGAAGAAGCATTAGCTGCATCCTACATCTCCAGCTGTGGTGCAAGAAACTTATAGGAGTAAAAATAGATTTGTATGGTGGCTTCATATGGTGTATATCTATAATAGAACATCCTAGTGTTAGTGTATATTGTTGGGTTAGATAAGGATCCGGTTTGTTATGGTAGGTTAGAGTAGAGTTAGTTTCTATATTTATCCCCTCCGGATTGCTTGCGATCCAAGAGTCTTGTACTTTTAAAAATACCAACCCGTGAGCCTCAATACAATTCATCCATCGACTCATCCCATCCATTCGTCTCTCTCATTCACTCAGACCTAGCACTAAACTGGTGAAACCTTCTAATCAAACATGTGTATGTATTTGCTTGAAAGGACAAATTTGTAAGAAGTCATGTCCATAAAATTAGTATGGCATGAACTCACGGGTCGACCCACTTTCATCTCTACCACCATTTTCAAACGAAAAAGCATGGACCGACAAGTTCCTTATTGGCGAGGCCGGATCCAGCCAACTGAACGGCAACGTGATTTCCATTTCGTTCCCTACAGGCGACACAAGTTTTGCATGCAAGTGCCAGCCAGTAAAGTGATCAGTCGACACATGATGAATGGACTTTACACCAGCAGGCTCTGCATGATTCCCGGCAACGATTGCATGCTCATGAAATATCTATATATAATAAGCTGGTTCATTCCATCAAAGCCATCCATCGTCCATGAGGTTCAAACATCCGCCTCTTCATCGTGAGATCAATGTGAGCAATATTAGCGCTGATCTCTCACTGAGGCATTTGAGGGAACCAAAACACCATGGTAGGCATATTACCAAGTTTAGTTTTGTCATAGATCAGCTGTAGGCTGCCTGAAGGAGGCGAGCTCTGTGAACGGATCCAGGATGGATGGTGGGTCGTCATCTGGCTCTGCACATCCATTCCACGCTCATCCCCAAGCCGGTGCACGCAGTTCATCTATCAACCGAAGCATAGACAAAGCAGGTGGAGTCATCCTGCTGAACTTCTGTTGCAGACCATATTTTACCATATTACAATTCATGGTTTAAGCAGCAATGCAGAGCCTTAATCTAACTTTTAAATTACTGGTCTACTGAATCGCCGTCCTGCCAAGTCGTCCAAAAGGCTTTTCAAAAACACTAAGTAATGTAAATCTTCTTTTGGGCTTTATTTATCCAAAAGTAGGTAAGACCGAATCAGGTCGTGTCACCTTTCTTCGCCTACCTTCATGGTGTCATTTCTTCTAATATGGTCATAATGTATTTTGCTGCATGCTGAATGAATCACCGTCCTGCCAAATTGTCAAAAAGGCTTTCCAGAAAAGCTACTAATGCAAGTATTATTTTGGGCTTTATTTACATTATATATCACAGCTTAAACTGTGGGCTCCTACTTATGGAGATCAAGAAATACCAACTGTATAATGCTTCAACAAATTCTAATTCTAATTCTACCATTCCCAAATTTGCAAGCCCTGTCGCAAATTAGAAAATAACAAAGTTTTACAACAAAAAAAAAACAGCACAGATATGTGTGGTTGTTATGAGAATGGAGAAGGATGATAAATTAAGCTTCAGTCAGGCAAGTAGAAAACAAGAAGCCAAAGAATGCATTTGTGCAACTATTGTAATGGATTTGTCAGAAGTAACTAGAATGCACGAATATACCGACACCAGGAATTATTGACGGCGTCGACACTCTTTGCTAAATCAAGGCAGAAGCACAAGTCTGGAAAATGGCTGGGGCTAGACATTTTGCGCATATGCTCCCGGGAGAGTAGTACAATGCTTGTTTTTTATTTCAATTTTGTTCTTTTCTTGTAGGTCCTCTATGGATCACTCTGTAAATTTCTTCTATAATTAAAGAATGCGACACTCTTGTGCTGTTTTCTGTTAAAAAAAAATCTATGTTCTGGGACCAGCTGATGTACCCTTCTACAGCTCTGTCAACACTTGATAGATAGTAGGGCCATCAAATGTAAAATGGACGCACCAGATTCCAGGAGTTGGTAAACAGTGAAATGCTACAGAATCGATGAACAGTGCCAATCCAACAGTAAACCTGCTACAGTGTTACCTCGGAGAGCTTTCCAACTTCTCTGTTTTCACTGTAGTGCTCTGCATTTTACTCGCAGACAATTTGGATCCACCCTTGTTTATTACGTCAATCTAAAGTCGCATTTTCACCATTTTTTTTCAGCAAATTATGTATAGTTGTTTAGAACTTCCTTACCAGTGCAACATGGTTACTTTCAAAGTATCTGTACACTTTGAGAGGTAAAAAACGCAGTCAAAGTTAGTACCGTAAAATACTTTCTTTTTGAGTATTTGTAGAGGAAAATATTAATCTCTGTTTCTAAATTATTATCATCGGTGAATTCTAACATTATCTTTAACTATTCATTCCATTCAAAAAATTACTTCATATTTGAAAAATTATAAGTCGTAACTCAAATAATTTTAATAAATAAAATTAGAATTAAAATATATTATTTATTAAATTTTTTTAATATGATAAAAATAAAAATGATATTAAAAATCAATAGCAATAATATTTATGAATGGAATGACT
>BCLG01001568.1:77043-103297 GCA_001602295.1 Zoysia matrella | reverse complement strand
ATATACTTTTTTCTCCATTTTTTCCCACTAGGTTTTTGGAAGGAGTTTTTAATAAAGCATGTGCAAATCACAACATATTCTTAAAGAATTCAATATGAAATATTTGAAAGATGTATTGAGCTCAGGGGAAGAGTGTCCCTGAATAATAACTCATCATGTTTGATTCTAAAGATCATAAACTCTAAAATCTCAAAGATTAAATAGTCTTAAAGACATTACTGTACTCTTTTTTTAGTGAGTTTTTTTAAAGTTTTTTACATAAGGTTTTTAACAAGACAACAAATACAATAATGATAACTATGTACTCTTTCTTCCTATTTTTTTTTCACTGGGTTTTTTTAGAGTTTTAATGAAACGTGAGTTGACGGTAGTATTCGCTAAAAAAAAAGGTGTTAAGAATCTTTTAGTGGAATGCAAAGAAATAGTGGGCTCATAACAAAAGTCCATCCCAAAGGTTATATAAACCATGCTAAAGATCATAAAGGCTTTATACAGAGACCTTTTGTTTTAAAGTAGATAATGAGAAATGAGAAAGAGATTCGAAACTTCACATATATCCGTGTTCTCGTGGAGGATACTGAAAAGAGAAATTCTACAAACATCCTCTTGAGATCAAGTATAAAAATAGATCTGACGAAAAAAAATATATCCAGACGGATCCACAGTCAAGATTATTTTTAACAGGTTGCTTCGCTGCATATACCAACCCCTCACCTGACCCACTCCACTCCTTGTTTGATGGCGCGTCCGCCGACCCGACGCCACGGCGGCAGCACCGTCTTATCCTCCCCATGACCCCGCCATCTCTCTCCTAATTAATTGCAACGGTCCTCGTATAGAAATCCTCATCAAATTATTAGTACTACTCATCAACTTGCACTACAATCACATTTAATACTAAGCAAAGCGCGAATTAGCATAGGATGCTCCGTCCATCATCTCTTCGCTTTGGTCAAGACGCGCCTCATTAGACGGGATAATATAATCCCCCTGCATTAATGTCCGCTGTGCGAACCGTTTACGTGGCAACTCGCTGCTGCTACATTTGGAAATCAAGTTTGTTTTGTTTGCCTGCACTTTTGTAACCTTCAATCCTTACTGTTTTTTATTGGCCGCTCTTTCTGAGGGAAGAAAGAAAGCTCTTTTATTGGCCACCACACCTCCAACAACTACAACAATGTCATCACCATCAGTCCATCATGATTCATGGCTTAATAAGCATAACGCATCAACATGATGATGATCATTACTCTGTCCTAATCACAAAGCAGCAGAACAAGCCTTTCTCAGGCTGCCATTGTAGATAACTAAAAAGCTAGTAGAAAGGATTGATGCCAGGATCGATTCAACAGGAAAGACCACCAACCAAAGTCCAGACCATGAGAGGCACTCATGATGCACACAATAAATGGAGTTTCTTATATATATCTCGATGATTACTCTCCCTAGTAGCCGTGACATCTCTCTCATCCACACCTAAAGACTCTCTCGTCACACCTAAAGATTCAGAGAGATCAAATAAGCAGCAGGCTAATCCTCCGGAGCTTCCGCTAGATTATAGCTCGCGCTCTGGAGATCGGTCATGGAGAAGGACCTAGGAGACCTAAACGATCCGGAAACGTTGGGGTTCCTCGCGAGCTGGGCGTGCGCGCTGAGCCTGGGCGACGGGAACGACGGCGGGCGCCGCTCCCACCGGCTCTTGCCGCTGCCACCCTCCTCGTCCGAGCAGTCCGCGCCCTCCTCGTCGTCCTCCTCCAGTACGGCGTGGTCGGGGGCCAGGAGCGGGGGCAGGTACGTGGTGGCCAGCGCGCTGCACGACGCGCGCCTGCGGGACCAAGCCGTCAGCACGCGCCGGCGCTTGTTGAAGGGGTTCTCCGGCTTCGCGATCTCCTTCGCGGCCGCCTTCGCCGCGGCCTCGGCCAGGCTCGTGAACGACTTGGACTTGCCCGTGTAGAAATTGGACAGGCCCCTCCTGCGATTGGTTCACCACAGATTTCCTTTGAGTTTACAGCGAAGCGATATCTATTTCATCAAATTTCTTCCTTGGATTTACAGCTAATTTTTATTGCGAACAATGAGGTCTAGTAATTCCCTTTTATTAATCACCAAATTTCTGAAGCATTATCACATTCACCAGTGAAATGCTACCTTTGACCGCAGATATTACTAGTAATAAATTAGCTTTACATAAAATATTTGTGATCTAGCTGCGACCTAGACCTTGAAAGTTCCATAGAAGAATACTAACCACTAAAAATCCCTCGATTTTTGCAGCCATAAAAAACATCACAAATTTTCAGACAAGAAACATCTAAAGAACAGAGCAAAATTAAACAGGGGACAGCTGAGAGATTAGCAGCAGGCAAGCTTACTTGCTGGGCAGAGCATCCTCCAAGGACTCGAGCCCCATCATCCCGAGCCCCGCCACCTCCTTGGCCTTGCTCTGCACCTCATCCTCCTCCCCGTCCTCCTTCTCCGACGCCGAGTTCTCCCCGATCGACGAGCTGTCCGACGAAGCCGCCCCGATGGACGAGCTATCGGACCGCGCCGCCGCCTCCTCTTCTTCGTCCTCCCTCCTCACCGCTTCCTCATCCCCTTCCTCCGAGGAGAAGAACCCGTTGGTATCCCGATCCTGCTCGTCGGGATCCGCCTTCCCCTTCCCCGGCCGCTGGAACCCGCCGTGTGCCGGCGGCATCCCTGGCGCCACCGCCGTAGACATCCTCGCAGCCAATCAACCAACTAACCAAATGAATCGATCCGACCAACAGCAGCCAACCGCGCTCCACCCAAATCCTCGGACCCCGACGCCCGGCCTGGATCGGCTCCGCGGCTGCAAGAGCAACAGCAACAGCGAAGCGCGCAGATCGACGACGCGGTAGATGGCCAGAAATCTGCAGTTAGAGAGAGAGAGAGAGAGAGAGAGAGAGAGGGGGGGGGGGGAGAGAAAGGTAAAGAAGGGGACAGGATAAGGAGCTGGATTAATAGCGAAGCGCATTCTATAGGGAGGAGAGAAGAGGCGTAGGCCCCACGTCGCGGTGCACCAGGTCCACGAAACGTGCTGTGGATGAGGGTGGCCGGTCCGTGTCGGCCCACGACCTCTGCCGCGTGGGGCCCAGGCCGGGGCAGACGAGAAGGTTTGGCACGGCCCCCGCCGCCTCTGTGGTCGCGGCGCAGATGGGAAGATTGGTCGACCTGGCCACTCGCTCGAGCTGTACTGTATTTCTACTCGAAGACACGTGTTCAAGTAATTTGAGAGATGCTCTCCGTCTCAAGAATTAAAATAGCAACCGGATTTTGAACAACTAATAACCATGCACCCGGAATCTATTGACGTTTTATACCTAGCGTTATAATAATCTGGTTGCCACTAAATATACTATATTTGTTCTAAAATATAAACATTTTTAAATTTAGTCAAAGTTAAATATTTATCATTTTGATCACTAATAATATATAATTAATAATTTTTTATCATATAAAAATTATATTTTTTGAATTCATAATGAAATAAATATTTATAAAAATTATATGTTATATTAAAAAATATGTAATTTATTAAATATTATTAGTAAAAGTTAAAAAATTTGAATTTATTCAAATCTAAAAAATGCTTATATTTTAAAACAGAGGTAGTATATAATTATTTTATGTGATGCGTGAAAATGATATGTTAATTATAATGAAAAAATCTTCCTTCTGACACGGAACTCTGCTGGTTAAATCTAACTTCGCCCATAGTTTTAGGTCCTATTTGGAATATATGCATTTCATATGAATTTCAATTAGATAGGGAAAATATATGAATGAAGAAAATTTCTTCATTCTAAATGAAGTTTTAGACATACATGTTATTATCTTCATCCCAAAATAAGTTTATACTTTTGATTTGTAAAATCAATTTTTAACCATTCATCTTATTTTAAAAATTATAAAAATAAGTAAGAGTTTAAAGGATTTCTAAAATTAAAAATTTATAATAAAATAAATAATATTTTCATTAAATTTTTTAAGTAAGACAAATAATTAAATATAAATGTTTAAAAGTCTAGAATAACATTTAATTTAGGAGGGAGGGAGTACTCAATAGTACGTAGCTGATTGATGTGCTGAAAATTTACTAGTACAGTACTGATCATTTTCTTTTCGATTTGATATAACGTCCGCCCTCGATCTCTGTCCGTGCCATATTTTACAAAACAGGAAAAAGTGCCATGCTGCTACCGCTCTCTGGGACGGTGGTAGACCGTGAACGCAGCACGTGACTCGTAGTACGGATTTAATTTGTTAATCTCGTACTGTTACCGATACTTTAAGCTCGCACGTCGGTTTGATCACGCTGGCTAACCAAAAGAACCGTTAAATTGGCCTCTCTTTTCTCTTCCATTTTCCAATGGATTACAAACGTGAAGTTCAAAGTAAACCCCCGCGCTCCGAATATAAATATAAAAAACGGTGTTCAAAGTAAACTTTGGCAGGTCGAGATGATATGATGATGGATTAATTAGGTGCTAGTTTATAATGCGTCCAGCCAGTTACTAGTCGCCTGGGAACGGAAGCCGATAATTAGGTTTTTATAATTTGACTAGCGGTCATGGATGGATGGGTGGTTGATCATCATGGTCCAGGGAGCTAGGTAGAGATAGTGACCAATTAGTAAGCGCTAATGATGCAGGACTAGGAAGATCATGTTTGACCGGACAGATCGAGCTGGCGGCAGCGTTATTTGTTAACCTAGGTGGTCTTGGCCTAACCGCGCAAGGTTTCCAATCAACGCGCGCAGCCCGACGATCTGAGCGGCCGGGCATGCATGTTAGGTGGTGCTATAGCATAGGAGTACATCATTGGAAGAATAATTTTTCATTTTGTCGGTCCGCGTACGTCTATTCTTGGTGGCGGCGGCATGTTTTCGACATGACAGGGTAATTAGGGTTTGAGCTCGCGAACGCCATTTCAGAGCTCGATCGCCGGCGCCTTTCTTCTTCTTCTCCGCATGACGCGACGATGATCCAAGGTAATCCGAACACGACGATGGCGATTGGCAGCACGTGGCGTTTTCTTTACGCGCCGTGAGCATTGGATCCTCTAATTAACCTCGCGTCGCTTGCGTGGGAAAAAAAAAAAGCTGATCGATCGATAAGCATCGTCGGACAGACATGATTAAGACTTGCGCACATGCCTGGTATTGACCCATGAGGGATCATCAGCGATCGATTAATGGTCAGCCTCCTACGTCCGTTTCGGTCGGTCTCAGACTAGAAAAATGCGCGGCATTGCCGCGCCTACACCTTTCTATATAAGCGTATCAAATTGAGTATGAACTTTATATTTGGTCGGCCATAGTAATTTAATTGAGTGCTTCAAAGTATAAACAAGTCATAATAATTTATTTCATATATATTCAGACATTTTCAGCCTTGATGTCAAAATCACATGAACCAAGTTAAATGATGTACAAATGTACGAGAAGCAATTTAGTTGTAGTAGTCCCTAGTAATGAAAGCTTAAAGAAACAATGATCTCCAGGTCGGGGCATGGCAGAGAACAAAATCAGGCATGGCAGAGAACAAAATCAGTTAGCCTCCTCTTTAGACAAAAATGAAAACAAAATGAGAAAAATATAAGGTGAATTATTCTTATTAATTTATTCAATCACAGGATAGTTCTTTCAACAAAGTGTAGAGAGAGAGGTATTGCCGCATTCTCACAAATTAAGATGTTAAATAAAATTACATCCTGATCAAATAGTATTCTATTTGATGATTTAGGCAAGAGTTAGGATGCTATGAACCTATAGCAGCACCTTGAAGCACTCTTGAGCAGCGCAATTAGTGATCTTGGAGAAAACACCGGCTCTGCTGGCAATCGTTTTTTTGGTGAAAGTTATATGTTTTCAATTTTAGTTGGTGCCCTGGGTAAATGTTATATAGGTGAAAATGTTTTTAAACAGCATGGAAAGAAACTTTTATGGGAGCAAATGAATCTGAAATAGCATTTTCTCTAGGTGACCTGACAAAATAGTTTGCTCTCTATAATTTCTAGTAAGGATCTTAGAGAAGATTGAACTGACAGCAATAATCTTGGAAAATGGAAGACATTCTGACCAAAGAATTACGTTATTAAGAACTTCTGAAAGACTGAAACATATATCTTAATTTGCAGCGCACTGACGCTAAAATATTCTCCAAATCATGTCAACGCTTCAAGTGAAGTTGTAATGTTGACCAGAGCTACCACAATGGTACTCCGTAACAAATTAGTCACGCCTAAGCAAGGCTTATATTCAGAAAATCCAAACGTTAATTATCCAGTCAAACAAAATGTAGACCGCAATTGTGAGCATATTTTGCCATCATTGGAAGAATGGTGTGTAGATCATGCGCAGCAGTTAAAAGTTTTTTTTTTATCACAAGCAGAAGCGAATGCGGCAAGACGAATCAATTGGTTCCAACATCGATCGATGCATAACTACTACCTGCCTCCAAAAAGTTTGAGTTTAACCCTGAATTCATCATTTCTCCACCATACCATACTCAAGCAGGGGGTGTAAAAATTATCAGACCTTGACCACCATATCTTTTGCTGACTGATAATCCTGTACGTAGACGTAGTATGGCTCCGTAGCTTCTGCGGTAACTCGCCTAAGCTAGCCTCATAGCTCCACATCTGCGCATAGCGCCTAATGCTCCAGGGCTACAGCCACATCTGCCTTCCATCCCTCTCGTCTCCGACCCCTTCCTTCTCGATACGGTGTCGCGGATGGTGAAAGAAGTGGTCCGCGTGCTGGAAGGGAAGATGCGGCAAGCGGGGGTGGTGGTGTGGGCGTGAGCAGTCAGCGGCGTGGCGACATGCAGGTGCTTCGGCAGCAGCACGCCAGGGGGTACGCGACGGCTTCGGCTTCGGGGGCGGCCGGGACATGGGATCAAGAGTCGCCGCTGCTCTGGAAGGCGAGGTGGAAGTAGGTGGAAGTCTCTGATAGCCCTGCTTCTATCCGTGCGATATTGAATCGACGGTGAGCAAAACAATTGATGGCGTGGCACAGTAGGAGCGCGGGAATGGCCTGATTCCTTGTCCAAGATTCGTATATTAAGATGAGTGCTGTACGAAATAAAATTCTCGTCCTAACTAGAATAATTGATCAAGCATTTCTTCAGATACCTGCATACGGTGGGCCGGGCCCGGGCCCAGGAGACAAGCCGCAGACATTAGAACGACGACGACGATGCGAAGACAGCCCGGCCCCCGAGTGTGCCCTTCGTGTCGTCACAGATAAAGGATGAAAACGGGACGAAAATAACTAAAATAGTCGGAAAAAATACTTATTTTATTTTTTTCATATTTAATTAGTCAAAGAAACGAAAATGAAAAAGTCGAGATCGAAATACGAAATCAGAACAGTCGAGAATACGAAAACAGATATATCAAAACAGAAAAATATCAAGAACCTACGAAAAATAATAATTAAATCAGTAAAATAATAACATTAAGTTGTATGGTTAAATAGAATTAAACAAGCTTTAGCTATTAAATATAATTTTAAATAATAACATAAATAATTTAGATAGTGAATTGTAGTGTAATGAGAAATAAAATAGGGATCACTCGATATCTGACTATGATTGTGTGAAGTGTTGTTCATATAACCAATAAGATTAGAGTTCAGATAGACATGCAGTTGAGTTTGATTGAATTTTTTTTATCTTAGGTTTTAATTCTATTCCAGTGTAATAAAATAGAAAAAAAGGAAAATATAGAAAATTATCGACAAAAAACAGTAAATTCGAAAACGGTCTGAAAAACGATCATTTTATTTCCGTTCCCATCCCAACAACTCTGATCTTATTTCTGTTCTCGTCTCGTGTAAATTTTGATCGAATCAAAAATAATCGAGAAAAAATAATTTTAAAACGGAAACGAAATGGGACTTTCATGCCTAGTCACAATGCAACTGGACACGAGTAGCGGTGGGATTCCGTTTTCCTGAACAGCAAAGCTGATAAAAACGGCCTCTAAATCCATCACTGTCCCGCTCGCGCGTCTCTACTCCAAGAGACGTTTCCGTCTACACAAAGTATACAGTATACTTGACTATACAACCCGCCCAAATTGAAAATAATGGGAGCGGAGACGGTGGTGATGGAGATCGTTTGGAGATGAGACACGCATTCCATTCATCGAGCTCTCCAGCTGTTCGTCACGCACCGCATATATAATCCTGACAGCGCAGATGGATTCAAACTGGAGTACTTACTAATCATGCTGTTCCTTTGGCAGGAAAACGAAATTGGTTTTACGAGATGTTAATTCATTGGGTTCTCTCCATTGGATGAACTGTTTTATTCATCATCCAAGAAATTCTGGTAATTATTTAGTAGAAATTAAATTTAAATCCATTCTCTCTCCTCCCCGCGACTATTATAACAACAGCAGTAGCGGCTTGGCGCGCCCGGCCGATTCGTTTCACCTCTCCTCTCCCCAGAGCCTCTTCTCCTCCCCCGCACTCAACGCATCGCCCTCTTGACCACCCGCCACAACCACGCGGGCCCGATGACGGGCGACGTCGTCCTGCCGGCTTTGCCGCCGATCAGGACCACGGCGTCGTCACCACCATCGCCGCCACAGGCGAATCAGAACACGCGTTGTTCCTCCTCCGTCGAGACGGAGGAGGCGGAGCCGACGACGCCGACGTCGGAGGAGAGCAGGCTCCAGCCGCCGACCGAGTGCCCGCCGGCGCCGCTGAAGCCTGCGTGGGCTGCTCCCGCCAAGCGCAAGTTCCCGTCGGCCTTGGCGCCGGCGCCGTCGCCCGCGCGTCGGGCGTTCTTCACCGTTGCGCGCGACCTCTCCGCGGTGTTCCGGTCCCTGCCGCCCAAGAAGCGGATTCGGGCGGGCTGACGACGAGATCGACGCCCGGTCCGTGGTGCCGGTGCCACCATGGCCTGCTTTCTCGTGAAGTCGTCGAGTTTTTCTCGGTTCCTCCTCTCGCGCTCGCCCGCTCGCCACTCCTTTTCATGCTTTTCTTAGACTTCCACGGCCATGGCACGGTGCAAAGCTCTCGTACAAATAATACGTTGGTACATTATTCTGCTTTTCTATTTATTAAAATTAAGCGGGTGCGTGTAGTTGTAGAAACTGTAGATTTCGAAACGGTCGTTTATTTATTTGGGGTACATAAAAATTGTAAGAGAATTCGCAGAGATCTGTTCATTATCAATGAAATCTCGTTTACATACAGCTACTCCTTGAAATTCCGAGCTTGATCGTCAGTTCTCGATCTTCTCGTTTGGTTGTGTGTGTGATGATGAGCTGCAACTGATCAAAACCATCGTCAGCACGTTAGGGGGAGGAAGGCACTGGTGACAGAAAAGGTGGAATTCAACTTTGGTGGTAGATGAGATCCAGCTCTTGCGCGCAGCGAGTGCAAGCAAAGAAAGCGAGGATGTGTATCTATGGGTGCCTCGCGTGAAGATGATCATCGATCAGCAGAGTTGTTGTAGTTTTGGCGCTCTCGTCCCGGCACTGGTGGCCAGAGAAGAAGAGAAGCTGCGTGCCTGCAGATGAGAACCTTCTTTCGTTCACTCACTTCTCCAGGGCCAGGCCAGGGCTAGTCCTTATTTATCACTGTAATTTTCTTCTGCAAGTGTTGATCCCTGCCTGCATCTCATGGTGCATTCCTCATTTCCTCATGCTGCTAGGCTTGCCTGGCCCGCCAGGCCTGGTACAAAGGAAAACAGCAAGTTGCAACAAAACAGGAGGGTGTGTTTCCAGTTAACTGCAGAGATTGGCTGGACGTGGAAGGCAAGGCTCTTGTACGTCTGTCACCGCCAACAACCTCGCATGTACAGTCACATGCCGGCATGTGCATGGATCCATCATCCATGGCGATGGCGTGGAGCTAGATCGGTTGGTTGGAATGGAAGCGCACGCGGGAGCGGGACTGGGTCTTCATCATCATCGTTCGTTCTCACTTCTCACTGGGAGGGAGAGGAACAAGGCGAAGTGGCTGAACCTCTATCTTTCGCTCCCCTCCCCTCGCATCACATGGGCAGAAATTACGACTGGGTAAAAATCAAGCTGCTGTCTGCCGGTCGGAAAGCAAGATTCAAGAGCACGTGAGCAGGACATGACATGGGAAGCAACCATCCTGTTACCGAACCAGCAGCCAGTACGCATGTCTGCAGGCGGTTCGGTCTGCCCCGATCCCAGCAAACCAGGCGATCAATGTCATACTAGCTCCCAAGTCAAACGTGTGCTGCAAAGATTTACCCAACCAACCCGATAAACATCACGGTCCAAATAAACGTCACGATTTTATCCAACTAACCACTATTTGCGAGCGACCAGCCGCCCACCACACTTGCTTCCGAGGCAGAGCATCGATCTCTGCATGTTTCTGCATTTGCACGCGTCCACACGACACCACGGCGCTGCCGCTGGTGGTAGAAGATCTCGCGTACATAGATGCGGTTTAAGTTAATTATTTTCCGCGGCAGGAATCCGATATATTGCGACTCTTTTTTCTTCCACTGCATATAGGCCGAGGAGATCGATCTAGTGGTGAATGGACAGGATGGAGGTCGCATTTGATTGCTTGCTTTTAGTACACGTACAACAAACAACACTACTGTTAGTACTTAGTAGGATTGGTTCCTGCAAAGTGGCAACAGAGATCCAGATTGCGTTGCGTCGCCAGAGATGTGATCTTGCATCTGGCTTGCTTTGTCAGTCAGGCGTGGGGTGTGTGTGTGTGTGTGGTGAGCTGACATACGAGTATGTCGATTCCTCTTCTCCAGTGGGGATCCCAAAGAGAAGATGCCTGCTACGGCGCTCGATCCACGACCAAAGAAAAGGCCTTCTTTGGGGTGGGCATGGATGCCGACCCCCGACAAGCAAGGAGCCGTGGAGGCCCGGTGCGTTGGCAGAGGAAGAGCGGGCGAGCCTAGGATCGTGCATGAGAGTGGCCAAAGGCATCGTGCATAGGATCCCATGCACGGGCAGCGGCAGGAACTCCTTTTCTGCTGGATACAGTATTGTTTGTGTGCGAGCTGCTTCTTTTCTGTTGGATACAGTATTGTTTGTGTGCGGGCTGGGGCAGCCCCAAAGTCGGGATGCGGCATCGCCATCATGATGATGATCGAACTGGAGCGAGTTTACGGTGCCCCGTCCTTCCACTCCTGATCCCTCTTCACAGATGGGGATCCCAAAGAGAAGATGCCTGCTACGGCGCTCGATCCAGGAAGAGAAAAGGCCTTCTTTGGGGTGGGCATGGATGGATGCCGGCCCCCGACAAACAAGGAGCCAAGGAGGGCCACTGCGTTGGCAGAAGAAGAGTGAGCGAACCTAGCTAGGATGCCGGCAGGGTAGAGCAGTACAAGTACTACGCGGGACTGCCGCCACGACGCGCGGCACGCCTCTGCGCGTAACAGGGGCACGGTCACCGCCGATTCCGAGTGCCGGGCTGCTGGTGCTGGTACGGTAACCCCGGCCCGTGTCCCCTTCGGCCCTTTCCGCAGAGCTAGAATTCAATGTTAAAATAGGCCGCAAAAAAATAATAAAGCATGAATATTATAAAAATTGATACAGTGCTTGCTGCAGTGTTAAAATGATGTTTTTCTCGAATTTTAAGGTGGGCCGAGGTCCACCCGTCCATCGTGCTAGCTCCGCCTATGTTTTTCCGCCTTGTAAAACCGAATAGGGTCCTGTTACCTGTTCCACGGGCCACGACATTCGATCGACGTGCCCAGGCAAGGAACAGTGGTGGAGCAGGATCACGGGTATATGTATACGTATTGTTTTCTTTTCCTCGACGTACGATATGCATGACCAAATGATAAAATTTGTTGAATGGGCCGTGCGAGAGAGAATTGGGCTGATACGCACTTGGGCGAGAAAACAGGCCGCGCGTGAGCACGTGGTCGCGAACCCTCCCTGGAACCAGAACATGCACTAATGCGAAGTGCTTAATTCTCACCATAATCCTTTCGGCCTAATAGCCACTTAGCCCGAAACCGGTACATGACAACAACACGGTGCGAGATCGAACTAGGGTAAAATGCATGCCAGCCGCACCGCGTCATTAGCTAGCACATGTACTCCAACAACACTTTGTTGATTATTTATTGCTGCGTTTTACATTTCATTTGACTTGTCTTTGTCTATGCGCACTAACGGGGGCCTGCACAAGACAAATTCTTAGTACTCCAAGTGCTATTTTCGTTTTTCCGGCGATCCAAATGGTATATTTATGTTACGATGCTCTATTTAGCTTGTGTCAAACATGAGCTACTGTTAAGACTACGCATGGTCTTATTATACATGTACTCTACTCCCTAAGTAACCAGTGGATTGAGATGAAGAGCAACATTTGAATTGATTGGAGGGGAAAGATTCCAACAATGGTATTTGTCTTGATTACACGTCACGCGCATGATGTATGTTAGGATATACGCAAGAGAATAGATAGGAATTGGTGGAATGAGGAAGAAGATATGAACAGAGGAGGACCAACAGAGACAGAGGTGCAGAATTTTGTTTCATCAGTTTGTTACTTGATGCCTTTGCCAATGAGCACAGCAGTATTTATGCTTACATGAGACAATCAGCTAATGACACACCACACCCACTCGGGCCCGCTAATCCTCACAATAGGACGCACACGACGCTTAAGCGCTAAACTCATCTCCTGTGAAGCTTGTGCCGGAAGTTGAACAGTGTTGCCCGTCTGTACTGTAGCTGTTGTCAAATATTGCACAGGAGTGCTCACATCCCCTCCTCCTTTGCACACCGGTTGACCCCAAGCTGGTGCATTCGGAAATTGATCTTTCAAAGCCTCCACATCTTCCCAGGACGCCAATGATTCATCCATGCCAGACCACTGAATCAAGGCTTGAGCAACTTGATCAGAGCTTTTATGTATCACCCGGTGCTGAAGCACCTTCATCGTCACTTGCAGAGCATCAACAGTAGGTAACTCAACGCCCACAACTTGCATTGCAGGAACAACCTTGTGAAGCTGGGACACATGTAACACAGGGTGAATAGCAGCAGATGGAGGAAGCTCCAGTTTGTAAGCCACAGCTCCAATACGCTGGACAGCGTGATAAGGTCCAAAGAACTTAAAAGACAGCTTATGATTTGCTCGTGTAGCAATAGACGATTGCACATAAGGTTGGAGCTTTACAAACACTGAATCTCCCACAGCAAAACTACGCTCAGAGCGCTTTTTGTCTGCTTGGGACTTCATCCTTTGCTGTGCTCGGTGCAAGTGTAGCTTTACTGAATGTTGCATCAATTCTCTATTGATCAGCCATTGTTTCATATCAGCAGACTGACAGATAGTAGCATCCTTGATCCCAAAATGCCTCGGGCTGTGACCATACAATACTTCAAAAGGAGATCTTCCAATAGCTGAGTGAAAAGATGTGTTGTACCAAAATTCAGCCAACCAGATCCAATCCATCCACTTAGTAGGGCAAGAATGAACAAAGCATCTTAAGTAAGTTTCAACGCATTGATTAACGCGTTCAGTTTGACCATATGATTGTGGATGATATGCCGAGCTCATCTGAAGCTTTGTGCCTGTCAACTTGAAAAGCTCCTGCCAAAAGGTGCTAGTGAACACTCGATCTCGATCTGAAATAATTGACTGAGGCATTCCGTGCAACTTATAAACATTATCCAGAAACACTTTAGCCACCTTGGCAGCAGTGAATGGATGGAGTAGAGGGATGAATTGAGCATATCTTGAGAACTTATCAACCACCACAAGAAGACAATTGGCATGGGCGGAACGAGGAAGGCCCTCTATAAAATTCATAGAGACCACCTGCCAAGCTTGGTCAGGAACAGCCAATGGTTGCAGTAGTCCTGGATACTTGGACCTGTCAGGCTTAGCTTGCTGACAAACAGTGCAAGCAGCAACCCACTGCTTAACAGCTTTCTTCATACCTGACCAATAAAATAATTGTTTAAGGCGTCTGTAAGTGACCGGGAAGCCTGAATGCCCACCTAGTGCACTCTCATGTAGAGCCAGAAACAACTTAAACTGTAACTGAGGATGATGCCCAATGAACACTCTGTTTTTGTATCTCAACACACCTGCTTGTAAGGAATAAGGCCCCTCAGAAGAACTTTGTACAGCCAAACGAGTTAACAAAGCTTGAGCAGCAGGATCATGCTGATAACTCTGTAACACCTCTTCCAGCCACTGAGGTGTCACTGAAGATATGGACAAAAGGTGATCCACATCTAATGGTCTGGACAGAGCATCAGCAGCTCTATTTCCAACACCTTTCTTGTAAACAATATGGTATTGCAGACCCAACAACCTATTAAAAACTTTTTGTTGCCACATTGTATTCAGTCGTTTCTTATTAACGTGAATAAGGCGACGTTGATCAGTAAAAATGAGGAATTCAGTATGCTGCAAGTATGCACGCCACTGCTCAACTGCAATCAAAATAGCCATGTACTCCTTTTCATAAGTGGAAAGACCTCTCAACTTTGGCCCCAATGCCTTGCTAATAAAAGCTAAGGGATGGCCATTCTGTAGAAACACAACGCCCACACCAGATTCACAAGCATCGGTCTCAATTTGCTCAGTCGATACACCTTTCTTACTAATAATGTCCCAGATATGCAATTTGCTCCTTAGCAAACACACACTTAGAGAGTTTCACTTGCCACTTATCAGCCCTTAAGAATTGTAACACAGGCTCAATATGCTGCAAGTGATATATCAATATGTCATCAAAGAAAACCAATACACACTTTCTCTGTAAAGGAGCTAAAGTCACATTCATTGCTCCCTGAAATGTTCTTGGGGCCCCAGTAAGTCCAAAGGCCATTACTAAAAACTCATAATGCCCCTGATGGCTTTGAAAAGCAGTTTTGTATTCTTCCCAAGCTGCAATTTTGATCTGGTGATATTTAGTACAAAGGTCTAAGCTGGAAAACCAGGCAACAGATGACAATTCATCGAGAAACTCATCAATAATAGGAACTGGGTATTTGGTTTTTGGAGTAATAGCATTCAGATGTCTATAGTCCACACAAAATCTATAAGTACCATCTTTCTTTTTAACTAAAAGTACGGGAGAAGAAAAGGGACTAGAGCTTGGCTGAATAATACCTGCAGATAACATATCTGCCACCTAAGTCTCAATTTCATTCTTCAAATGTGGTGGAAATCAATATGGCCTCACTGCCACAGGTTTAGCACCAGGTAGCAATGGAATATGGTGATCACATGCTCTAGCAAGGGGCAAACAATGTGGCTCAATAAACACATCAACAAACGGGTGCACTAGAGACTGTATAGCAGCAGGATAATCTTGAAGCAACTGCTATTCAGTATCAGACAATTCAAATAACCTTGCAATGTAACCCGGTGACCCTGATATGGAATCTCCAACCATTTTAAGCCTTAGTAAACAGTCATAGGATTATGTAATGTTAACCAATCCATACCCAAAATAAGATCATAGTAAGACAATGGAAGAAACTTTAGGGATAACTGAAAAGCATATCCATCCATAGTCCAAGCAGCATTAACTAACTCTGAATCACACTGCAATACTTCACCATTAGCCACTTTGACAGTCAGAGGTGAGGGTAGCAAAGATATAACACCACAACGAGAAGCCAACGATGTACTGACAAAGGAGTGAGAACTCCCAAAATCCAACAGAATGGAAATAGTATGCCCCCACATCAAACCTTGAAACTTCAGAGTTTTAGTATATTCCACACCAGCCACAGCTGCCAATAACAACATCATACAAGTATTAGATGTTTCAAACGACTGCCTTGCAACATCAGTGACAGTATCATCAATGTGAAATAGATCAAGCACTTTCTGTAATACATGCAGCTGTACTGAAGTAGAACACTTATGGCCTCGAAACCACTTTTCTGCACATTTATCACAAAGTCCACGTGCACGTCTGTACGTCTTAAGAGCACTCAACTTATCATCAGTAGAACGAATTGGAGCAGTTTCTTGTGCAGGAACAACAGGTTTAACGTCTGTTTTAGGAGGAAGAGGAAGAGCATGAGGACCTTTGGCCGATGATGAACTGCTCCACACAAAAGGATCAGGTCTGGGTGAGTCAACCCGTCTGAGAGGCTTGACAGCTTCTTCCTACAACTGTGCCAGAACATACACAGTATTGAGATCCTGAGGACGCTGCAACAGAATTACTGAACGCAGCTCCTCCTTCAACCCATCAATAAAACGCATAGTATAGTAACATGGATCAGTGACAGATTCATAAGCAATAAGTTGATCGATGAGTCCCCCAAACTCTTCCACATATTCCTTCACAGAAGCATGTTGACGAATATGGAAGAGCTGCCGAATCAGTGAATCGTGAAGATCCTTCGCAAATCGATCATGCAGCAGGGAGCAAAACTCACCCCAAACCATAAAACAAACACGACGTTCCACTGACTGAAAGCATCGTGCTGCAGCACCGGTAAAATGCATACAGGCAACTCTGATCCATAGATCGGGATCCACTTGGTACATCTCAAAGTAATCTTCACAAAGAATTTGCCACAACTTCGGATTGTCACCATCAAACACGGGAAACAACAACTTAGGTAATTTGTTGTGAGATAACTGATGTAACGCACGAGAAGGACCTTGCATGTGTGGACCAGGATCTGGCACAAACTGTTGCGGCGACGATAACTCAGGGACACCATTTGGACACGGTTTAGAATACGTGAACACCGAATCAAAACCCTGACCCGTCGATGACTTCGATCCCGACAAATCGACTGCAGAAGAAGAAGCAGAAATACGCGGCGAAGAAGTATTCCCATGTAAAACCCCAGATGGCGAAGATTTCGAGTCAAGAGCGTCACACTTGAAGAAGGCATTGAGTTTAACCAATTCCATCGTGATCTTGGACATCGTAGAGTTGACGATCGGCTTCCAGTCGGTGAAGGAACTCTTAAAGGACTCGGCCGCTGTCTCCAACGCCTTAACACGATCGTCATGTCATAGATCCGCCGCCTCCAACTCCGCGAAACGTGAAGCACACAGCACATTGTGGTCGGCGAACCCTTAGCGATCTCCTCGCGTACTTGCTTCACCATTTCCTCGATCAGCATGCTGGTGTTGGGCTCCATGGCGCCGAGCTGCTTCTGTCGTCGGGTGTAATAATCGTGCTCTTCCAGATTGCCGCGGGAACGAAGACTACTGATACCAGATGTTAGGATATACGCAAGAGAATAGATAAGAATTGGTAAAATGAGAAAGAAGATAGGAACAGAGGAGGACGAATGGAGACAGAGGAGCAGAATTCTATTTCATCAGTTTGTTATTCGATGCCTTTGCCAACGACCACAGCATAAGTATTTATGCTTACATGAGCCAATCGGCTAGTGACACATCACACCCACTTGGGCCCGCCAATCCTCACGTTAGGACGCACACGACGCTTCAGCGCTAAACTCGTCTCCTGTGAAGCTTGTGCCAGAAGTTGAACAGTGTCACCTGTCTGTAGTGTAGCTGTTGTCGGATATTGCACAGAAGTGCTCACAATGTACGATACTATATGCTCCATAATTGAAACTTAAATATTCCGTCTGATTCAATGCTTCGTAAGGTGAAAGAAACATGTAGGTTGGGCCTGTAGCTGGATCATGATAATTCACGTGCCGGTTTATCATAATCTAATGTTTTCTACGCTGGATTATATAATCTCAGTCGCAAATAAATAGGTCCTTAGATTATTTATTGTTACATTTTACTCTCTCTCATTTTTAAATATTGACACTATTAACTTTTTACATCAATTTTAACTATTTATTTTATTCAAAATATTTGTTCAAATATATAAAATTTTGTTTTTATTTGCTCTATTATTAGTAGTATTTAAATCATCACAACTAATAATTTTACACATTGAAATATTTTTTTAATAAAATAAATAGTCAAAATTGATGATAAAAATCAGCAGTATCAATAATTTAAAACTGGGGGAATACATTTCATTTGATTCGTCTTTGTTTTTATATCCACAATAAGGAGATCGACCTGCATTGGGCAAATTCTTACTCCAAGTGGTATAGTAGGACTGTTTTGTCCGATTATCCAAGTGGTATGCTTATGTTAAGATACTCTATTTAGCTTGTGTCACATGGGCAGCTGTTAATTAAGACTAATTTTTGTACGATACTACAAGTGGTCTATTTATAGATGTACAAATATGCACGTGGATTGAGATGAATAGCACCACTTGAACCGCTTGGAGGAAATATTCCATCAATCGTACGTGTCTTGATTATACGTCACCCACATTGTGTATAATATATATATATATATATATATATATATATATATATATATATATATATATATATATAAGTGAAAACTAGTGTCGCTGTTCACATATAACATAATCTTTGATCATTTATATTATTTAAATAATTATAATAAATATCATATATTTCGTTCTAATTTGGAGAGAGAGAGTATTATAGTTCTAATTCAATTGTAGCAGTACTCATATGATTCAGTGCTCCGTCAGATGAAAGAAACATGCATGATGAGCTTGTAGCTGGATTATGATAATTCGCGTGCCAGTTGATCATAATCAAATACGGTGCTTGCTCTCTCATAGTACGTCAGCTGGATTATATATTCAGATGGTTGGGCTTAAGATTGTATAAATAGCGAAACCTCGACCTATAGCTGCATCCAGAACAGCTCACATTACACATCTGAAAATCTGATCTAGCTATATTGGTAATTAAGTAGAGGTAGTCCTGTGGTGCCATGGCTTCCACCGCTGCTCTGAGGGCGACCGCTATCTGCATGGTGGTTCTGATGACCATGGGCCAGGTACTCTTCGACGTGCACCACGATGCCGCTGGGATGCCTCGCCGCCTGCTCGCGGCCGAGCCTGAGGAGGTCGCCAAAACGGCGGGCCTCCGGCCTGAATCTGCAGGCGCCGTCGTCGGACGGCAAGGAGAAGGCACCAAAAAGGCCTCGACGGTCTCCATAACCTGCTTTGACGAGTGCTTCCCGGCCTGCGACTGCTAGCCGTCTAGCGATCACGCGTAGACATTGGCCGCGGCTTGCTACTGTACCTGTGTTCGCGATCGTGTCCGCGCGGCTGGTTGTTTTTTTTTAGAATTTTTTTTGCGGGGGGAGGGGGGAAGCGTCACCACCTTTTCATTCATAAAGACACATACATGTGAGAGTCTTGCATGTCGTTTGAGATAAGTTACAGCAGGGAGAGGGGAGGAAAAAATTGAGACCCAACAACTACTAATGTGCCTATCCCGGTCTGGTAACCGGCAGGCCCAAGGATCGGCATCCTCGCGACAACCTGCAAGTAGCTGATTATAGCAGGGAGGCAGGGAGCGGAAAACTACATCATGACGATGCTTCGAAAGGCGCCAGCAGCAAAGGAGTATGAAGGCGTTGAAGTGCCGCGCAGGGACCGGGGTTGCGGCTTGATCTGCCAAAGCGAAGTGCAACTCGCGACATCGACTCCAATGTGGCTCCAGAAACCACTCGCGAAGCTGCAGCCTGCAACAATGTGGATGGAGCTTTCAACTTGAGAGCCACAGAGGTCGCACTGGGCTGAATCAATGCAACTCTTCTTGAGCAAATTTTCCTTGGACTGAATCCTGTCCTGGACAAGAAGCCAGCCGAAAAATTTCACTTTCGGGGGAGCACAATTTTCCCAAACAAACTTATACAAGTCGCAAGTGTCGCTGCTAGCAGTGGCCACCGTCCTGTAGATGGTGGAGGAGCTGAGGTTGCCCATATTGTCCTCCCAAGGACAGTGGCGTACATCATGCGCCGCTGTAAGGCTCAAGTTGGGCAGCAGCGACAGTTGAGAGGCGGGGAGTAAGGCTCTGCCCCTCATCACCTGGTCCACCGTAGCATTCGGGCGACGAGTGTGAGTTTAGAGTTCCAGCATGACAGCGGAAAGGGTGCCAAGAGCTGTCCAGCAGTCGTGCCAAAACAGAGTGGAGCGTCCGTTCCCAACGCTTACCGTGGTTAGGAGCCGGTAGTCGGGGAGGAGGAGGCGCAGAGCTGTCCAGTGTGAGCCCACATCCAAAGACGGGGGAGCTTCATGGAGACCACCGAATTCCGCCTCAATCCATCTGAACCAAGCAGAGTCCGCGCTGTTCTGTGCGCGGTGGAGCAGTTTTAGCAGAAGACAGGAGTTTTGGAGGGAGAGATCACGGACGCCAAGGCCACCCACTTTCTTCGAGCGGCAAGCTTTTTCCCAGCTGACCAGGCACCTCGCTCCTGTGACTGTTTCCTCTCCAGCCCCAAGGAAGGCGCGACGGCGCGAGTCCAGGGCATCAATTACTCCCTGGGGAAGGGGGAGCGCGCCCATTGCATACACCGGCAGCGAGTCCAGAACAGAATTCACAAGAACAAGGCGGCCACTAGGGTTGAGAAGACTTGCCCACCACCCCGATAGATATCTGTCCGCACTTGCTATGAGAGGAGCAAAAGCAGAAAGACTCAGCTTTTCATGCGAAAGCGGCAGGCCCAGATACGTCTGCGGGAACTCCCCACGAGCACACCCAAGGATCTCCACAAAGTGCTCAACTTCAGCTGCAGGCACATGCATCGGAACTAACGTGCTCTTGTTGTAGTTTATGGCCAGGCCCGTAGGACGGGAGAAGGAAGTAAGCAGGTCTTCTATCCGGGCGATTGCAGCGCCATCCGCTCTGGCCACAATGAGAGTGTCATCCGCATATTGCAACACTGCACAGTGGCGGTCCATGGCTGACGGGTGCCTCAACAGAGGGTCTGTGGAGAGAAGTTGCTGCAGGAGATCGGCAACCAGAATGAACAGGTATGGTGACAAGGGGTCGCCTTGCCGAAGGCCACGGCGACATGTGATCTAACGGCCAGAGACACCATTGAGGACAGCAGATTTTGAAGTTTCCTGAAGTTGTTGGATCCAATTGCACCACTGGTCTGGGAAGCCACGAGCCCGCAGAATAGCTAGCAAACTGTCCCGACACACACTGTCAAATGCTTTCGCAAAATCAAGCTTCAGGATGATTGTTGGGGCTCTTCTTTTATAGCAGCATTGGGCAAGTTCTGTGGCATACACAAAATTTTCAGAGATGGACCTGCCTTTTATGAACCCGGTCTGATCAATGTCAACGAGTGATGCAATCTGGTGTTGGAGGCGCGACGTCAGGATTCTTCCAGCTATTTTGATTGGGCAGCCTTGGAGGGAGATCGGCCGGAAGGCTCCCGGTGCAACTGCTGCTCCTGTCTTGGGGATCAAAACCACGTAGGCTCGGTTTATACGTTCTAGGTCCGCAGTCCCGGCATGCAGAGCAGCCAGGAATTCCATCACTGACGGCATCACCAAGCCCCAAGCTGATCTGTAGAAGCCCGGTCCAACACCATCAGGGCCGGGGGCGCTTCTTGGGTTCATGGCGGTGTCCGCGCCGCTGGTTGTAACCCTTGTCTTATTATGTTGTGCCGTAACAAGTGTTCCGTTCCGTGTTATCCCCTCGCGTGCGCTTCCTTCTCTTGGGCTGACGGCAAGACTTTCACGCGCTGTTCCTGGACCTGGAACGTGCGGCCCCCACATCGTTCTACAACTTGGAAAGACATGGTCGACGATGGCAAAAATTTCCCCGCCTCTTTCTATTCCGCTGTTCGGCCCATCATAGCGAGGGAAAATGTTTGTGGAACGGGCTTGGATTCGCAGAAGTGAGAGGCCCATCAGATGGCACTTTAAAGTGGAATAGGGCCCGAAGTAATCGCGGTCCATTTCGGCCCATCGTAATGTGGAATTGTCCGAGGCAGCAGTCACGTTGTGCCGTCACCGTTCGGTTCTCTGCTGCTGGTGGTGCTGGCCACAGGCAGGTCCAGATCGACAGCTGAACCAAGGTCAAACATAGACAGCTGAAGTTATGCGCTGCGCAGCCGCCACCTAGATATTTATAAGGAGACAGGCGGAGGCCGCGGGCGACGAGACGACGCCGGCCAGGCCGGCGGGCGGATACTCTGACGGAACACGTCAGTCAACACGAGCAAGTGTTGCGTTGTTTATCGCCGCCGCCGCAGTTGCCGTGTCGCCCTGTTTTTGTGTCGCTCTCGGTTGGCATCGTTTTGCATCCCCCACCACACGATCGTCTTGGGGGTTCGCAGACTGGCGACGACCGAAACTGGGAGCGGACCGAAACGTCGGCGGTGGCGTCACCCTCGGGTTCTCCCGTTCGCTTCGGTGTCGCTCGATCCCGGACCGGAGGCTACGATGCTGAAAAGCTCGGTCTCGTCCGTCTCTAGAAGGCCGGCGGAGAGAAGGTCGACCAAGGCCACGAGGGGGCGGAGAGCCACACAGGTGGACCAATTACATTTGTCCTTCGTTGTACTAGGACCAGTCTCTAGGCTTGCAGAAACTTCCCGCACTCTGGTCAAAATGATTGCAGCGCGGTAGAAAAACCGGGGCACCGAAACAAAAGCGGGTGGAGTAAGCTGGGTTCCGATGGCTCGGAAGTAGAAAGATCCACCTTTTACTTGTCCAATGCCGTGCTTCGTCACAGTGTGATGGTCACCAACGCATACTTTTGATTCCGGTGAACACTTCAACCAAAAAATTATTTGTCCATGATGCGGGAACTTGATACAACATGTGAATAACCCAGGCATGTGCGGACAGGTCTAACTATCTATATGCTTTTTCCTGTAAAAATTGTGATGTTGTAAAACAGCCATCTATTTTAAGCACTGATGGTCCACTAAAAATTGATGGAGGCTGAATCCTTGTAATATTGCATCATGGAGTAGAGTTCTATTAGCTATTATACGCCACCTAAACCATGTGATATTCCTACCTCAGCAGAACAAAGCAAAGTTCTTCAATAAAAAGTGCTGCTAAAAAGAACCGTAATAGTTCTGAGCCTTGTTGCCTTCTTTCCAAAGTCCTGCTCCATTGGGAAAAAAATCTGCCAATAACAACAATGCATCAGAACCATATTAATTAATACCCGTAAGCATATAAGCAAGGATGCTACCCCAGGGTTCCAGGCTGTAAGCCTGCCTTGCAAAAATTTTATCCCGTCCCGAGTAACATCTCAAAAAAGCACCTAGCTTCAAAATATCATCCAATAGTTCAATGCATGTGCTTTACCACGGAACAACGAAAGAAATTGGTAAAATATATCTAGCAGATCACTTCTGAAGAACACTAATGAAGCCCAACCAATTCCTGTTTTTATCACATTCACTATGACACCAACAATAAGTATGCAATATTTCATTTCAAAAGTAAAAGTGATAAAATTTAAAAAGAGGTTACGTAGGTTAAACTGATGTCCAATATGAATCAAAAGTATAAATGAGAATACATGTGGTCCTGACGTCTTGTAGAAAAAATGCATAAATAGTGTGACAAGTCTAGTTAAACCGTAAATAGATGTTCCTAACAAATGAAGTATTATTTGCAGGCAAATTAAGTATAAAAATATAGTAGAGATGATTATTGGTGTCGGCATGAACATACGTTACAGACAAGGGAGAAAATGAAAGTTGTAGAAAAACATACCTTTAGATGTAGTAAATATCCACTCTTAAGAATCTTCAGAACGTTGTGAGAAGATCCACAAACCTGACAATTAGGGCAACTTGTTGAAGTACCAGTTTGATTTGGATCTCTCTCACCACATACGCAGATCTTGAATAAACCAGCATTTCCTGTAGGCTGTTAAGAAGAAACCAGTCACCTGTATGAAACAAATCAGAGAGTAAGAAATGTAGCAAAAGTGTAACAGTCTGATTATGTAACTTGACTTTAGTACCGAATGAGAAGACAGAAAGCAGACCTTCGTATGAACAAGTATTTTTTTTTCTAATCAATCCAGTGCATAATTAGTCATGTTCCTTTCATATATAGGCATACAAAATGCAGTCTTTTGCATTGTGCATCAACTACATTACTTTAAGTTCTTTTATAACCGAGAATCAGTAGATAAATGCAAAATGGTTCTTGAATCGGCATTACTTAGAAAATATAGCAGAATTGAAGCAATCTGATGATGCAAAACTTCTTGAATGGGTAAAAATCAGAAGCAGAATCAAGTCAAACTGGAGTCCTTACTAATAGAATAATCCTCTAGAAGAATTGATAGTACCTTTATGCAACAATCCATGCCTCATCCCAGCTCAATCCCTTAGCATCGATCAGTATTCTCATTAACTCGGGAAATGCATGGAGTTGGTGAGTGTCATTAATCTGCACTGCAACTTTGCAGGGGACGTCCTCCCAGTTGATAGAATCACCAGCTCTACTCTCAAGAGAAACAACAATATCTTGTAGTGATGCTGAAAATAAGGTTGATTCAAGCAAAGAATTTTAACCTACCGTGATTCATCACCAGAATTTTAACCAACATACCATGAAAATAAATACTCTCCAGTTTTTAATACCTGATGTTAGGTCAACTTTGCTGGTCAACTTTGCTCTAAATTGAAATTGAGAAAGGTGTAAAATCATCAAATATTAGAAACCAAACAGAATGATCTGGATTCCAGGATAATTTATTCTCTCTATGCCTAAACACCTCTATCTGTGTAAGAATTGTCAACAGAAAGGCACAGAAGCAATTACCATTCACCAGTACAGCTGCACGAGTGGCACCTTGAGGCTCAGCGTCTCATCGAGGAACGGTGCCTCCGGTCTCTCCAGTCTCATCTGGCAGTCAGGGTACAAATCATACTCGGCTTCATAGTCGTGCAGGGAGATGCGAGGATGATTAATGGCCCAACTGCAAAGCCATGTCTGTCATTTTTGTACCCGCACACCCTTCACACGCGCCGTATATCCCGCAGCGAACTGCACCGCTCTCCGTCGGCCGTGACAGTGGAACCAGCGACGGCACCATCACCAGTGCGGGCACCTTCAGGGCCGTGCAGCCGAGAAGTCCTGGATCTTGGGCTGCCGTGCGCCTCTAGCGTCTCGGGGCCAGCATGTCTACCATGGATCCAGAGGTAGATATAGTAGAATAGATGGTGTCCTAGGCTCGAAAGTCGTATGCTTCTACCATGGCAATGTCTATTGTGCGCGCTCCTTGGCCCATGCCGCAGGCCGCTTCGGCGAGCAAAAGCCTACTACGGATGACGATGGTGTGGACCGCGTACTGGTGCTCCTGCTACCCTCGCTGCTACATCGCCAAGATCCCACCGGAAATGCGCTATACCACTCCGGATCTGTATATTTATGCCGTCCCGCTACCTCATGACGCTGTGGCGAGGTGGTCAGTAGTGGAGGTGGAGGGTCGGTGGGAGGAGCCAGATTAGGTGGCTGGCCGAGAGGAAATGGCTGATTCGATCAGGGAGGAGGCTCGCCGTTGGCCGCGAGGTGCTCTGGGCGGCGACGAAGAGGGGGAGAGGTAGCGGCGGCAGACACCACACTGCAGGACGCGGGGACTGGGGAGTTGGGGTGAGGGCGGAAGCGTGGCGAGCCCACCTGTCGGCGCGCGGAAGATGATCTATTCTTAGCCGTTGGATGCAAACCGACGGTTGAGATTTTGAGATGACGGAAAAAGCATAATCACTGAATACAACTTTTATAGGAGTAGAGATATATCCGTCGCAAAAATAAAACACGCCACGCTGCCGCTCGCCCAATCAACTGACTGCGCGACCCCACTCAAGCCCAGGCCCTGCCCCACTGCCACAAGGCCCAGAACCAATCGCGCCCATGCCATCCCAGCCCGGCACAGCCCCGCAATGTCGCGTCGCGTCCAACTCAGCAGAGCCGCCCACAGGCACGGACCCCCAAACGAGATCGTCCCTCCCTCCATTTTCCCCCCACACCAACGACAGACAGCGCAACGGCGAGGCGCTGCGAACCGCAACCGAACCAACCAGCCAAGGACAAGCGCAACGCAGCGCTCCGCCCTGCCTCGCCGGCTCGGCACCAGGCGGCGGCGGCTGCAACTGAAACTGCACGACGACGAGTCGGAGGGATTGATTAAGCGTCAGGCGCTTGCGGCGGTAGGAGAATCCGGAAGAAGCGCGGCCCGGTCGTCGTCGTCGCCTCTCCTTCTATCCCTCTCCCTCGCGGGGCGGCGAGGAGAGGAGTAGTAGCGAAAGGGCGGGGACGAACGAACGGAGAGCGTCCGTGGCTGTCGGTCAGCCTCCGGCTGTGGAGTGGAGGGATGGCGCGGTTCATCTTCACCCTGCTGGAGCTCGGGGTCAGCGCGGCGGTGCACCTGCTCTTCGGCTTCTACGTCTTCAGCACCGCCGTGGCGG
>BCLG01001568.1:64050-76838 GCA_001602295.1 Zoysia matrella | reverse complement strand
CCGCAGCCGCCCATCGTCCTCGTCCACGGCATCTTCGGCTTCGGCAAGGGGGTGCGTTGCGCCGTTTCGGGTTCTCTTCTTCTCTTCCGCGGGGGCGGGTCACGGGTGGGGTTCGGTGGGACGTCGGTTCGCGGCGTTCGCTCACGTCTCCGTTTTTGCTTTCCGCGTGCAGAGGCTCGGGGGGCTCTCGTACTTCGCCGGCGCTGAGAAGATGGACGACCGCGTGCTCGTGCCGGACCTGGGCTCGCTCACCAGCATCCATGATAGGTGGGTGGACGTACCAAGAAAAAACAGCAGACATAACTATACATCGCTTTCTCTGATCAAATGATCATCATACCATACAAAAACTTCCAGATATTTCCGTTCGGTGGTTGCCCATTGCTTTAGCTTCTTTAATCACCTTAAAAATTAAATTATGGTTGCTATCATGATTCGGTATCTCTGGGTACCTGCGAAGAACACGGATTATAGTATTGTATTCGCTGAAAAACTTATTGTTCCCGGCGGTGCTGCAGGGCGCGCGAGCTGTTTTATTACCTAAAGGGCGGGCAGGTGGATTACGGCGAGGAGCACAGCAAGGCTTGCGGCCACAAGCGGTTTGGGAAAATCTATGAGACAGGTACAGGTTCCGGAGAATCGCCGTGGTCTTTCAGGAATTCGTTTTTTCTTTTCTGCATTCATATTTCTTAAATTGCGGTTCTAATTTTCTGCAGGCCACTATCCTGTGTGGGATGATCAAAACCCGGTTCACTTTGTTGGGCACTCGGCCGGCGCGCAGGTTGTGAGGGTGCTGCATCAGATGCTTGCCGACAAGGTACTGACAGGAGATTTTTCAAATTTTATTCAAATGGGATTCTGTCTATTTCTGGGTGGTAGAGTGTGCCCACGCGTATCATATGCTTCCAGAGGGAATGGTTCTTGTGATCAAGAGTACTGGCTCGGGACACCCATTTTCGGATAGCTTCTATTTCAGTTTTGGATAATTTCTGCCCCTGTCAAAGCGCTTTTGTAGGAAACCAACAGTCTATTTTTAGTATGGCCAAAATCCGTTCTTAGTTTGCCTCTTTTGCCTCCTCTTACCTCTACCCACGTGATTGTTAAGTAGAGTTCACTTAAGCCATTGAACCAAGCTTCAGTGTTTGATTACACGGCTCTTCCCTTGCTTTATGCATGTAGTATGCTGATCTTGTTTGTTGGTGGCATGCATCTTGTGGTGGACTACTTTGTGAATATTTATAATTCTAACACACTGATACCAACCTCAGGCTTTCCCTGGACATGATACTTCAGAAGACTGGATTCTAAGCCTTACTTCCTTGTCAGGTGCACTCAATGGAACCACGAGAACTTACTATGATGGCATGATGTAAGTGTTGTAAAAAATCATAAAGATTAAATTGTTAATGTACTTCATCTTATTGCCTGCCTCCCTCAATATTTTTACACTTTTGTGTTACTTTTCAGGGCTGAAGATGGGATGTCCATGAAACCTATCAGTCTTCTTCAGCTCTGTCGGATCGGAGTTATTGTCTATGATTGGCTAGACATTCCTTGGCTGAAGAATTACTACAATTTTGGTTTTGACCACTATGAGATGTCGAGGAGGAAAGTCGGCTTTTCGGGTCTTATTGATCTACTTCTGGGGCACACTGGGCCATTTGCCAGCAGAGATTGGATTTTACCTGACCTCACAATCCAAGGGGCTCTAAAACTTAACTCCACGCTAAAGACCTTTCCCAATACGTTCTACTTCAGCTATGCTACAAAAAGAACAAGAAAGCTCTTTGGAATCACAGTGCCTTCATCCGTTCTTGGAACACACCCAATGCTCTTTCTCAGAGTCCTTCAAATGTGTATGTGGCGACACCCTCAAAACGCACCCCTGCCCTACAAAGGCTACATGTGAGTTTTCTACTTCTATGACGAATACATTGATTTTGTTTTTTTCAAATAGAAATATTGTGATTGAATTTGGCAAGTCTCTAATCTGTTTATTGTTGATATGCAGGGATGAAAATTGGGAAGACAATGATGGGGCTTTGAATACAATATCTATGACGCATCCAAGCATTCCTATAGAGCATCCAAATCGTCTTGTAGTGAATGACTCTGACTGCCATTCTTTGCAACCTGGAATATGGTTAGTATTACTTTTCAGAATTTTACTTTCAATTTCGTTTATTTTCAGTAGAAGTAAGCATCTTAAAAATCTGCTGCAAGTTTGATGCAAAATTCAGTTGGTTAACTTGTCAGGATTTGAAGTGATTTCATATGCATATTGCACTTCTAATGGGTTTGATTTTTTCAGGTATTACAAGATAATCGATGGCGACCACATTCTTTTCATTATAAATCGGGAACGAGCTGGAGTGCAGTTTGATCTGCTGTATGATGGCATTTTCCAGCGGTGCAGAAAGCACACATTTAGGAAAAGTCCACCCACTGTACCAAACGAGACTAGCTAATATAGTAGACTGAACCCAGCACCAAGGGTATATAGTTAATAGTGAGGAAGAAGCAAGGAGCACGTTGATGCTAACTCAAATCTGAAACTAACATTGTTCTTGAGCATTGTATACTCCTACATGATTTCCCCAGATCTTGGAAAGGGGTTCAAGGAGACTGGGAATCAGCGTTCATCTTCGTCAAACATTCGAACAGCCATGTTAATGCTTTTGCCAATCTAACAGTTCAGTGCAAAGGTTTAGGATTTCCGTTCCAGTGTTGATTCTCCACAGAATGAATATGAGACAGGGGATCACCTGAGGCCATTGATTATAACCTGAATATGGTCCTCAGTAGGTGTCACACATGTTTAATGTAAATAGTGCATATTGAATATTGAATGAAGGGTAGTTTCGTATGGTACCATTGGTATGATTTCATATGAATTGTAACCTTAAGTGAACACAAGTGGTTCAAGAATTATTGATTTGTATTCAGTGGCAATTATCAGGATTGGACAGATTTGTTTGGCCTGTCATTGTCCTCTTGGCCACAGTTGGAACTACAAACATTATCTATCATGGATGGTTATTACTGGCACCAAAAACAATATTTTTCTTTTTCCTCTAGACTTCGTGCCTTGTGGGTTTGTGTGTGTGTGTGTGTGTGTGTGTGTGTGTGTGTCGTAAAGTTTCCCATGACACGTGGAAGAGATTAGTCAGAGTTTTAAATTTTGTGAGTTTAACACTTCACGGTTCCTGGAGTATCAGTGTGCTGGAAGATGCATCGACTCGAGAAGGATCGCAGAAATATCACACGCGCCCTCTTCTGAATACAGCTGGAACGAACGATGCTAATCGTGTTGAACGCCACCCTCCTTTTTTTCCACAAGAACCTGTCGAACATGTTCAGTCAACGGTGGTGGTCATTGAAAACACACTTCACCTCAACCATAATAACAAAATGCAGAACAATGTTCACCGTTCATGGAGACGTGACAGAATTCCTTGGTAGATGGATTGAAACATTGTGCGCAAAGGAACCTGTATTTGATTTGAAATGCCTCGAATCATGTCTACTCGAACAAAACAGAAAAATGTGAACAACTACCAGAAAATTCTTTTCCACAAAGGGCTTCTTGCGGTATATTTGACTTTCATCAGAAAATTTTTGAAATTCAGTACAAAAATGTGAAATTGACACTATGCACTTCAATGTTTCAACGAAATACCTGTCATGATAACACTTCCTAATCAGGTTACAGCTCCAGTGATGTAAAATTTAGATTAATCATATCAGAGACCCAGGATAGCATTGCTTTCATCCATTCAAATGCATCAAGCTCTAGATGCTCACACGAAAATCAGCAGAATGTAACAAAATTGCAGTTCGACAATACAGATAAGTTCCAGCATGGTCCAGCTGGTGATACAGCACTTTATCCATCATGCAAGACTGCATATAGTTAGGAACCTGATAGTATAGCATAGCAAAATCAAACAACTTAAAAGCCCCATCCCAGCATCAGGATAGGACATGGACAGCACAACAACAAGATACATGAACCCCACCAATCGCCCCTATCCCACCACAAAAGATAGTAATTATGCATTAAGTCCTTAGCTCTGCTTCTGTGCAGGATTGCATGTTGTCATATCCCAAGTCTCGCTCGCAGCTCAGCCATGATCGATGGGAACTTGAGCACCAACTGCACAAAACCTTCAGTTAACACAGCCTTCTTGAAATTTTCATCGTCTGCAACGAAGTCAAAGCACTTGATTTTCAACTCCAAGCAGTTGTACATTTCAGCACAAGCTATGATAGTGGCAACTGTATCAATAGATACATCCTCCAACAATTTCTGTGCACACATAATCATCCAGTCCAATGCATACCTGTCAGCAGCGGCTAGTAGATTCTGCTTCATCTCAAACGGAGAGTCCCCAAGCTCATCACCTCCAGGCAAGGCATCTGTGTACATAAACCGAAGCATGATTCTGAATGTTGCAGGAGTGATCTCATGAAGAGGGATGGATGGCACTGTCGCCTCAGCCATGGAACCGATGAGCTCGGCTCTAAAGACTGGTGAACGGGCAGCTAGCACTACTCTGTGTGCGTGTAAAGTTTCTCCATCGATGACGAATGCAACATCCACGCCGTCCTTGCTATCCAGCAGGTCGCTGAATTGTGTTCCAATGTCCGAAGGTGGCACAGGAATAGAGCTGTCACGAACGACCATGATGGCACATACAAAACTGAAGTATCCATCTGTTAGGTAAGCCTCCTCAAGTTCATTGCGTGCAACAAACCGTGTCCAGACGCATTCATTGCCCATTTGGAACAGTTCAGCATTAGATCGGTATGCAATCTCTGAGCACGGCTGCCTGTCCTTGTCAATTAAGAAGGCCTCGTAGATGGCAAGGACATTTCTGGATTTACTTACAAGCTCCAAGGATATAGAGATGTACTCGCCACCGTCAGACACATTTTGCCCACTTGGAAACAAGTTCACCCTCCACATGTGCGCACCCGTGGTGATTACATCGGAACAGATAGCCTTGCTAATAGCATGGTACTTGAATTGCTCGTAGTTTACTCTGAATTCGTGCAGAGCAGAATTAATGGTCTGCCCCTCTAGCCCTATTGTACGACGCCGCTTGCCCACTGCATAATTGACACTTAATAAAATGAGTTTCATCAATCAAAATGCAGTGAGATTTTACATAAATTGCCACAAAATATAACAATTGCGGTAGATACATAACAATATTTAACAATTGTGGAAGATACATAACAATTGCAGAAGATACATAACAAAATGTCTCTACAATTTTTTACGGGAGATGTCTTTCTGCATTTGGGAAAAAATAACTTTAAAGTGACCATATGTATTAAAACAATTTATCAAATAGAACTAGTTACATATTATGAAGATACATATCTTACCAAATATTAATAGAGTTCAACTACAGAATCTTAAGAAAATGGTAAATTAAAGAAGCTGAGAGGCACTCACTAACTTGTCTATCAATCGGAGGTGGGACTGATGCCCGCCTGCTCGTGGTGACGACCGGATATGAGGAGATGCTGGCGACCATTGCTTCGTCCTCCCCGCTCCCCACTCACCTACTCCTTCGATCACACAAGCTCCACAGCCTACACCATCATCACGTTCAATCCCCTTTTGCAGTGCAGTCCTCCACAAGCAATCGTTCCCCAAGCGATAGGCCTCTCACCGCCTGCTAGGGCTGCATGCCGCTTGCTTCTGCAAGAGGAAGATGAATGTGAAAGGGGCGGCACTTTCGGTGGGTGGAGCCAAGTGAAGTGAATGAAAAGCATGTGTTGGTGGGGTCGTGCACGCAGCAAAATCCAGACACACAATTGGCTCAACCAGTTTTTTACACCAAAAGTCTAAAGTCTCAATCTCCCTGGGAGGGAGTCTATGTGGGCAAAGGGCTACGTGACACGGCCTAGCCCATCTACAATGTCATAGGCCCATGTTTGGCCAGCCCATGTACAACATTATTTGGCCCGATGAGGTGACCGTTGCAGGTGGATTGAAGAATTACTGTTCCCTCCCTCCCTCCTTAGGTTTCCCTCCCCCTCCCACATGTGGTTCGCCTGACGTGAAGGCAATGGACAGTTTCCACTGACAAGTGAGCCAGCCAACATTAGGCCCACATGTCAGTGAGAACTGTCCACTGCCTTTGACATCAAAGGAGCTTCCTCCATCCCTCCCTTTGAGTGGGTGGGGGTAGACACAACGGAGAGTAGGGTGAGAGAGGAAGAAAATGTTGAAACTTATGGGCACCACAGAGACACTAATGGCGGAGGTCACTTGTTGTGCATTAACCTCCCCCCTACCGTTTGATACACAAAGAACTCATTCAATCCCTTTTATTTATTTTTTTTGGGGGGGGAGGGTAATTGTTGCTGGATTTGGGCAATTCTTCATGGTGCTTCCTTTTATATTTTACCAGTAGTAAAATTCACTATGTTTTGCCACCAGTAACCTAATGTTCATTATATCCCATGTTTGCCAGTGTATCAAAATAAATGTACACAAGAAACAAAAAAGGGAAAACTCTTGTCAAAAAGCAAAAGAACAGTTCAAAAGAAGGAAAAATTAAAATACATATAGAGGCTTGAGAAAAAACCGCTAGCAACTCTAGAGCTGCAAACAATCAGGTTTTTCCCCAGAAATAAAAAGGAAAGTGCCAAGGGAGGTGAACATACTAAAAGAATAGACAGCGTAACAGTTGAAAGAAAAACAATTTCGATATAATGCATAAACAAGAAGAAAAGTTGTGACCTTTACCAACTCGTGCACACAATCAGAAAATTCATGCCTCTATTGATTTCAAATACAAATAGAACAAGCTCAGATGGACATTTGCAGATGCTTGTAAGGATCAGATATCAACCATAGAACTAAGACTACATAGTTCAGTAGTTCATAGTAGCATACTGGATAATAAACCTACTAAACAAGCTTCAGGCATAGCCCTTTTTCAGGATTGAACATGACTTAGAAAACATAGAACAAAAGCAAACTAGGCTACCAAGTATATCGACATGCTCCATCTTGCCTTCAAAGCTCTGAGCCTGACTCTGTGAAAATATCAGCTATTGGCATCAGGTCATCTCATCCATCAATATCACTTGGCAGCAATATGGTCCAATGCAAGTCAGCTATGTTTGGACATCAGAACTATACAAGTTGTGCCTCGCACTTCATCATGTTCCATTCTTATCCATCAGCTCACAGATAATGGACGGGAATTGCTGCACCAGCTGAACAAAGCCAGGGGTTAACACAGCCTTCTTGAAATTTTTCTCCACTAAAAAGAAGTCAATGCAGTTTTTCTTTAACTCCAAGCAGTTATACATTTCAGCACAAGCTAAGGTAAAGGCAACAGTATCAGCAGAGACGTCACTCCACAATTTTTGTGCACACATAAGCTTCAACCTGTCCAATACGTATTGGTCAGCCGCAGCTAGTAGATGTTGCACCATCTCAGAGGGAGACTCCCCAAGCTCATTTTCCCCAGGGAAGACATCTGTGTACATAAATTGAAGCATGATTCTGAATGTTGCAGGAGCGATGTCGTGCAGGGTGATAAATGACATTGTAGCCTCAGACATTGAACCAAGAAGTTCTGCTTTGAATACCGGCGAACGAGCAGCAAGCACCACTCTGTGTGCATGGAACATCTCACCATCAACAATAAACGACACATCGGTTCCATCTGTGCTATTCAGCAGGGTGCCTAGATGTTTTCCAATGTCTGATGGTGGCACTAGAATAGACCTGTCATGCACAACAAGGATGGTGCATACGATCCTTATGTGTCCATCAATTACATACTTGTTCACCAGATCAGTGTGTGTGACGAACCCATTCCACTCCCAGTTATCCATATGGAATAGATGAACATCAGACCTTCTTGCTGCCCTGGAAGATGTCAGGCCATCCTTAGAAACCAGGAAGGCCTCAAAGATGGCATTGACACTCCTGGACTTGTTCATTAACTCTGCAAAGATAGCAAGCTGCTCGCCCTCTTCAAACTTTATGTTCCTTTTGGCTCGGGGGACGCAGTTTATTCTCCACATGTACCCGCCAGACAAGAAGGCGTTGGAGTGTATGGCCTCTCCAATAGGATAGTGTTTGGCTTGCTCGTAGTTTATTCTGAGTTCATGGAAACTAGAATCGACAATCCGTACCTCCATCAGGGGCCGCGACGAGCCAGACCCTCACCATGGTGCCCGCAGTGCACCCTCCCTCCAGCAGTAAACCACCGCGGCCCTCACGTCTCTCGCCGCCACTAGGGTTCGCCTCAGAGTTAGGGCCTGCGGGCGAACCCGAGAGGACGGACGGCGGCCGGAGGAATCCTGCAAGAGCCGGGTAATGGACTCGTAAGATGGGCCGAGATCAGCCCATCCAAACGGCCATCTCACAAGCCCAGGCCGAAAGGCTTCCGTTTTCCTCCAACCAGACAGCTTAGCCCGTTTTTGTTCCTGCCAAACCTGGGCCTGGCCAGCTAAGTGCTATGGGTCGATTGGGCCATCATTGATGATCCATTAAATGCAGTCGTGGCCCACTTAACGGTGGACGCCGGGCTCACTCGTTTATTGGGTTGGCACCCTGAACCTTCTTTATTAACAGTGGCCCAACTAGGCTAAACAAAGTTGGCTTAGCAAGGCTTTAGCTGTAAGTCTCGTAATGAAATGCAATTTTTTGAATTTCTCTCTCTTTCTCTCATTTCATAAAGCCACCTACTCACTGCATTCTTATTGAATATGACCAGTGATCAAATTTGATGTTTGAAGTCAACAGCGACATCAATTTAAAAACGAAGTGAGTATTCTTTATATGACAGCATACATCATGAGTCGCTGATGCTTTGTACTCACTTAAGTCAACTGTGACCGCTCGATAAGTTAAGAGAGGGGCTAGTTAGCTACATGCTATTATAATTTTGCAAGGTCTGAAATATGCATCGATGTGTCACTTACAAAGGATCTAAATGATACATGTGTCCGAATGACATATTTTAAATTTCACAAAATTGTAATGACATGTGCCAAATTAATCGCTAAGAGATAGGTACGGTGCGTCTCAATGAAGTAGATAGAAGTTGAGCCAAGTGCAAGCAAACTAGCTTTGCAACCTCGTTTAACGATGGGTAGTTCTCACGAACCAAATTAGTCAGTGGATCTGTCAATTGGACATTTCTGGTTTGAATTTAGGCGGGTGATGGAAATTATAATAACCGGAGAGTTCGTGAGTAGTTTGGTTAGGTCGAGTGTGGTTGACTGAACGCTGGACAGTTCCATCCCGGGTGATGTAAATTATGCAATGATTAGGTCACTTGACTCCCTCCAGTTAATGATCAGGCATTTAGGTTGGAGATCCACTACCGCAGAAACCTTTTAGAACTGTCGAGAGAAAAAAGGTTGGTCGAGTTGGGAGGATGATCACCGGAGTCAGCAGCGGCAGTTCCTACAGCACCATCCGGAAAGCTCGCTCGTTCCTGCTCTG
The DNA here is from genome assembly GCA_001602295.1 of Zoysia matrella. Classification (NCBI taxonomy): domain Eukaryota; kingdom Viridiplantae; phylum Streptophyta; class Magnoliopsida; order Poales; family Poaceae; genus Zoysia; species Zoysia matrella. Next base: position 67,348 of record BCLG01001568.1, on the reverse strand, counting down.
CGAATTCTGCGATTTGTAAACGAAACCACACGTGTTGGTTGGTTGGTTTGGTTGTCGCGCACTTGCACGGCCGCCACGCGACGCGATTGCTTCTGGTGGTCCATCGCAACCGACGACAGATGGATCGGATAATCTGAGGAGGAGTCGGCGAACCTTTCCGCGCGCAGCGCATGCGGCAAGCACGCTGCGGGCGACGCCACTCGCGTGCGTCCCACGGCGCCCGGGCCTGCGACTGCGACTGTCCTGCAAGAGGAGGAGGGCGCCGCGTCCTCCTGCATGACGAGAAGACGATCGGCTGTCGAACCCATCTGCGTGAGGAGTGGGGTGCCGCGCGGATGCCTGCTCTGCTACGCCTTTGCTTTGCGCTGTCGACACGTCTCGTGGATTTGCCCGTCACTTTTCGAGCTTCCTCTGCGATCTCTCCATGTGGCCCGCCACGCCAAAGGTTTCATCCGCCCAGAGATATCGCAGACTGGCCTGCACCGAAACCATCCATCGCCACAAGAACTTCTGTTCCTCTGTTCAGTTCATGCACGGGCCACACGGCCGAAGCGAACCAGAAGGGCATGCTGTTCTGGCTGCTTGGCAAGTCACCGTCTCGATGCTCCCTCCGTGGCAAGTCACCGTCGCACACCAACGCCACGGGGGGATGGTACGGGCTTTGCATGTTTGCGTTCTAGAAGCGCTCACGTTGTTCTGAAAAATCTGGACAGCCAGCAACCAAAAAGGCATGCTGGCTGCTGCTTGTTGCTTCCACCGTCCCACTGAACGAGAGCCATCGCCCTGTCCTCGCTTTTTCCTTCATGTTAGAACAGAAAATGCACAACAAACAGCAAGCAGTGCAAGTGAAGTTTGCTAGTTGTGCCTTCTTTTTCGTTCCAGAGAGATCACGCCTCCACTTAGTGGCGTTATATGTGTGCATCCTTCACCAACCACTGGGAACAATAATACAGTATCTCGTAATCTTCGCAACGAGCAAATGGGAAGAAAGTAGAAACTGATAAGACAAGTGGGTGATCATCAACTAATAAATCATTCATAAGCAAGGCAAACTAAGAAACTACTCGTATGCCACACGACATGACACGAATCAGCAACACCCTCATCTCGAGTACAACGGTGCAGCATACACATGGCTACCTTACGAAACAGAACAGAAACCGCGATCGACCACAAGCCCTACTCAACCACTCTCCATCTGCACAGCAGCAACCAGGAGCGCGTACGCATACTGAAGAAGACAAATAGAATACCAAGGACCTCCTCCTAGCTAGGGTCATCGATCACATGGAGAGCGGCAACCCGCCGTTGGACGTGCCGTTGTAGGTCTTGCTCTCCGACTTCCTCCGCTTCAGGACGACGCCCCAGGTAACGGCTTCCAGGACCAGGGCGATGGCGCCCAGGACGCAGATGGCGATGATGTAGGCGGTCTTCCACTTCTGCGCGACGTCCAGGATGGACATGCCCTTGAAGATGTTGATGATGCCCAGTATGATGATCGTGTAGCCCATCGAGTGGTGGTACGCGTTCCAGTAGAACCGGTACTTGTGATCCTTCTTGGGCCTCAAGAAGAGAGCAAACAGCTAAATGGGGAAGATGTCGAAAGAAATTATTAGAATGTTCACCAGGCAACTGATATTGTCAGTGTCAAGAATGAAGTGCATAGAAAATTATGCATACCTGCAGAGTACCAAGAGCAAATACTGAGATCCCAATGTTCCTGTGCACAGAGTAGGTGATTCCCTTGGACAAGTTTCCGAGGTGAATACCGGTTGCCCAGCCAGAGACTCCGACAGCGTACCCGATCACCTGGCAAGAAACATGAAGATAGAACCATGCAGGGTCGGCAGATTGGAACGTCTTGAGGTATCTTGCGAAAATGGCTCCCATGGGCAGCAGAAGACCCCAGCTCACAGCATTTAGGACTCCATGAGTCTGCACAAAGAATATGAGAAATGAGACTGTTTGTTTAGTAACATGTACTGTACATATATCGGTACCACTATTTTACATGGAAATGAGAAAAAAAATGGAGTGCTCTTCCCACGGCACTACAGCTGTAGGCTAGAGCTATAGCATAAGAGTCAACGGTTATGGAGTAGAGTTGCCCCCAATGATTCATTGAACTGTCCCCCAATGATTCAGATAGCATGTTAGCATCACATGTTGCTTAATGACATTCTGCATCCTTTCAGCGATTAAAGTGATATTTCAAACATGCAGAGAACATGTACACCTAGGCAGCAACAGTGAGTCAAATCCAAGCTGGATTCCACCACCGGGGCAGGAAAGAAAACTGACGGGACTACAAAACTGCAATCCTGATGCATCAAATTCTAGACGTACGACTAGCTAAGGGATGGGTTACTGTTTCACTCATAATATACAGTCAACAAAAGCCGTCCGCCGCGCGAACAAAGATGGTTGATAATAGGAGTAACTAACTTCATAGGGGCAGCACCGCAGCAGGTCTAAAACTCCACCAGAACAATCCAGCCACGAACCAGGACAAAACAGTCGAGACTTCCGTAGATTCCTTAGATCATTTCACATGGCAAGATGCACGGTTTCTTTATCATTTAGAAGTATATCGGAAGCGTGAAGATTAAGATAGTGATATATTCCCCGCCATCTTAACACCTCGTCATCATACAACAGGAGTAATTTACTCCTATTCAACTAATTTCGGAGTACCCAGGAGTACTGCGTAACGCTTCAAGAACGCTGGTTACGCCCTGAATGCAAAACATGGTAAAATAGGAGACCATTTCTTTTAAAGGTGAAATCTTTCGACCAAATTCCCAGTATTTGAATAGTATGTTTTAATTATCTGAAATTGTTTTATTGTCTGCAGACTATCTGAACTGAAGAAATGGCTCCTCGTTCCACCGCGGGTTGGCTTTTTTTCCTACTACTAATGCCTCCTTTGAATTTCACATAAATCAATTCAATTTCACAGAAAAATCTAATAGTAATTTTACAGAAATCAATTCAATTTTACAAAAAAAGCAGAAAACAATAAAAATTCCCATTCAAAGGAGGCCTAAATATATTTGACAGTGCGCGCAATTGCAATCTTTTTCCGAAAGATGCAATTGCAATCTGACACCAGCGCATACGAAAAGAATTCTAATTTTCAAAGCGAAGTGAGCATAACAGATTGGAGCTAAGAAAAGGATATACTCACATTTTTCTTGTGGAGGAGGCTGCCCCCTGCGCTGCCGGCGGTGCTCGCCCCGGTCACCAGGTTCAGCTTCCCCTTGGCGGCCTTGTTATCCGTTGCCATGGCGTGGGGCGC
>BCLG01001568.1:31157-58279 GCA_001602295.1 Zoysia matrella | reverse complement strand
TCCCCGTCCGCGGCGGCGGTGACCGCGGCCGGCGCGTCGGCGCCAGCACTCCTCGTGCTCGCGTTGGTGGGTCTCTTGGCGACGGTGTGGTGATAGCAGCTGGATGGATGCATCATCGTTCATCAGGAAAGGTGGCCGCGGTGGGCTCATATGCATGAGAGGAAAATATTATCACGCTGTTTTTTTATCTATTTTTTTTTGCTCCTTTCCCGTTTCTGAAATAAACTTCTTGGCTGTGTAGCCGTTGTGACTGTTGACCCGGTGTTTGGTGGTTGTACAACAGTAGTGATTCTTGTGACTGCAGTCGACATGTCATTGACTCGATCACATGGCCTGATTTGCTCCGTTTTTGAATCTTTCTGTTTGGCAGCAGCGACAGGATCGATATCCTCTCCCGTACTGAACAAAATGCAGAGAGTACTGTAAATGGAATTTGAACACTGTTTGAACCGTTGGATGTGAGGCGGAGGGATCAGATTTGACGCTACAGTAAGCAGCGAACAGTAAAAAATACTACAGTGATCGTGAACAATACCAATGCTCCAGTACTATTGATCCGATTTAACAATAGCCTTCGCAGCTCTGGAATTGGAGACGAGGAAAACCTCGCACATGATCTCCCTCTCAGAGCTGACCTGAACACTGCGACAGATCTCCCTCGCACATGATCTCAGTCGTTCTCAGGCCAACATGTTGTCGCATCCGTTTCTGAAATGTACAGTGATAAACGTCTTAGACAGTTAGACACGTTTTAAATAGTTAGACAGTAAGAAAAATGCTTTGATTCTCGTTGATGCTAGGCAAAGTTGAAAGGAGGTTTGGATCTTTGAGCAATAATTTTTAATTGCTGTAATTATTATAGTAATATTTCAGTTGATTAAGACACACATGCACACAATCAATAAAAAATCAAAGCCAAAGCAAAAAACTCTCGAATTCACACAAACAACGCATATTATTAGTAGCATTGAATCAAGTGTAATCGTATTATAAGCGTGGGTCAAAGTTTTAGGCAGTGTCGACTATTGGCTTTGCTTCAATTTATGTGGCATTTGATAGATTCATCTTTTTTTTTTGCGCTTATGCACGAGTTTGACGAGCTCAAGGTTGATTGCTCTATTTAGGACGCTTGCATGGTATGTATTTCATTTTTGACTTCACTTTCAGTTACAATCTTTGTTATCGGCATACTTTCATATTTTTTTTGTGTTCACTGATGATTTGCCAATATTTCAATGATTCTATTTCTTTAGTATAACCCTACCCCACTTTAAAAAAAATTGGATTATACTAAAATCTTATGCATATTCTACTTTTACTTAAAGTGGGTAGCGTTAATTATCAAAATTTCCAATGAGCCACTATTAGTCTTGTTACCAACGTGGCTCATGCTGGCTTCTCCAAATTGCTAAGGTAGCAAGGCTTATTATTTCTACGAGTAGTATCCCTACTAAGTTTTCCAAACTATCTATATAAATTCTTTTCCAAGAGCATCGAGACTACTGTCAGATGCTTTTTCTCCATGTTACTCTAGATTTCCCATCTTGACACTCCTTTTGTTCTATTTCAGATCTTGGAGTCCTTTGCAGTTCTTCGAGATAGTTCCACTTTAATCTTGTTGATTGAAGTTGCCATCCGTTGACTTCTTTTGCATAACTCTTCTCATGACATCAAACGGATGATATACGTGCGTTTTTAAAGAATTTAAAATAGAAGTAGGTAAGGGAGTCATTTTATAATATAGTTTTAATATAGTTTTTATTAAAATAGTCGTCGTCCTACGGCCAAGTATTGCTCTGATACCACCCTATCGCACCTCATTTTCGAAATGCACTGTGATACACATATCAGTCTCTGAATCAGTAGCTGATATGCACAACACAACATAATGTATATCAAAAGCATACTTAAAAAAAAAATAGATACCTGAGACAAAACTTTTAGCGACTCGCGGTAAGAAACTATATGACCAACACCGGTCGATTAGCCAAAAGCGAAGCAAGTAGCGGAACACTAAGGCTCAAATTTACAACCAGACTTAAGAAGCAAACCAAGGGCTCCTCCTGATCAACAGAGTTACATAACGCTTGCCTCACAACTATATAGGTTTTCACAGATTCCACCCAAGATATACACAGGGGCTATCCGTTGGAGTATCACCCTCTCGATGATACGACAGTACATTTTTGTAGCCAGATCGTGAAGATTTACTACAGTCACGTCTTTTCTAGTCTCCTTCTCTACATCGGGTATTATCAAACCAGAGGCTATATACGTGAGCTTACAGTCCCATGACGCGGACAATTATCTAGTCGAGAGTCAGGCAGCAAATTATCTCACGCTTTTCTTCTGTCCTACTATGTTCTACCGACCGATGTAGAATACTTACATAGCGAGAATAAGTCATGCTCAATATATACATGTTCTGTGATTACACAAAATTGTTAAGCCGAGCACTAACGAACCAGTCTTTATATAGCAATGGTGGCGGACTTGTCCATGATAGATGGACCCCATCGAAGACTATACACCTATCACCATCACCTCTTATGAGCCTCACCATACGACTAGAATTAACTATCTTCACCTAGCACAAGTTACACTAATCCCATCCTATTTTATTTTACTCACACCACCAAACATACTTTAACGTATTTTGTAAATAAATGGTGTATGGTGTGGTGATGTAAAATATCGCAAGCGAGTTTCTAAGCATTCTAATAACAAGGAAACTTTTCGTTCGTTAAAGTATTTTAACGACGGTATTCTATGGTTAACAAAGAAGGTGTTGTCAACGAGTAATCAAAGTAGTTAATATTAATGTGTAGAAATGACACTAATATCAGTAAAACAATCAATCAAGTAGGATTATAACTAACACAATGTTTTAAATAAAAATATTATGCATAGTAGAATAGATAAGCGCTATAGAAGCATTAGCAAAAATATAGTTTTAATATGATCAAAGGGTTAGAGCTTGCCTGCAAACTCCTAATCTTCACTCTCTGGCTTCACGTCCAAATCTTCGTGCTTTTCACACGCAGTCCTTCTGGATCTTCTTAAGGCTTGACTCTTTTTTACACTCAACGATATCTACGTGAAAAAACGCCTAATAAATCTACCAAAAAAAAACAGAGCTCGAGAAGAAGCGATAAAATCCAATGAACATTGAATAAGAATCAATTAAACTCCATGAGGAAGAATGCAGTGCATGACATACGTGATACAGTTGTTATGATGCCTAGTGTAGCTTATGAAGAGTGTTCTAGGTTCATGCATGAAAAGCTACAGAGATGAGCTGCGCTTTCCCGTGGTTATGAACATGACAGTTCATGTGTACTATCGTTTGTATCAGTGGTACTTGTGCCTCTTATATGGGTGTGAACTTATATGAGGCATGTACTAGGCGTGCGGTTGGTGCAAGGTGCATCATTTTATATTTATATCTACTTAGTTCTACTTACAACAAATCAATAATTATATTCTAGATTTATTTTAGATACTTTTATTTATTACCTAGGTGATTACCTGGGTGAATTAGGTAAGCACTGTTGGGTGGTCGCAATATATTGACTTTAGGTGGAGGTGAATTCATAAATGGCAATGTGTTGCGAGCACACCTGAGCTAAGTGTGGATCATCTTGTGGTAGACTTAATTTAGAACTACTTACTGATTAAGCTATATCGTGAGTGTGTTGTGCGTGTTTCTGTGACACCGGCTCATAAACAAGTATATGTGTAAATCATGCACTCGCACTTGTTGGAGATGTGTGCCTGCACCAAAGTCTCATTTCTTGGAAAAGTGCAGAGGCGTGGTGATACTAACCTATTGTGGTTAGGATTACTTAGTGCCTTTCCAAAAAGGTGTGTAGTCCTAGAAGATGTGCGTGTTGTTGGGCTTGGGTCAGTTTTCAACTTGAGACACGTGGGTTCGGTCATGTCTCTATTCTGGTTAGGTATTTGACAGGCGATGTGTGAAAGTTCGGGTGGTGCTGCACAGTCGGCTCAATGGTGGGGTTGTGGTCACACGGGTTCGTCTGTGACCACACTTTGTGTTGGAAATTGTCAGATGAGCAATGACCCTGTTGTGGGTCACGTAGCCGGAGCTATGTCTAAATTTCAGGATACATGCTTAAAGTCCAGCTGTGACCCGACTCTGGGCCTCACGACAGAATACAGGGTCTGAGCCCTTCGACACATGACCATGTCTGTGTTCGCTCCTGTGTCTATGTCTGTGGACGCGTATATCGGGTTTGTGTCCGTGTCTGTATCTTTGGACATGTGTTCGGGTCTGTGTCTCTGTCTGTATCTGTGGACATGTGTCCGTGTCTGTGAACACATAACCGTGTCCATGTCTGTAGACACGGGGTCGGTGTTGTGTCTGTGTTCGTGGACTCGTGATCATGAGTGTGTATTTTACTTTGAAAATCAGACTTTCGGAGCTCGTATGAGTTTGAAATTTTTTTCTTTTGGACTCGTCTGCAAATTCAATTTGGGTTTTGTTCTAGAAAATTCGGAGAACAAGAAGCTGTTTAAAAAGAGTAATTTAATTTTGAAGGAGGTTCAATTGGACGGGTTTGGAATTCAAAGGATTGGATGAATTTAGATTTTAGATGGAACACGAGAAGACAAACGACAAAGAGGGATAAAATAAAAAAAGAGCAATCACTTGTCACACTTTTAAATTTTAATACTTTTTGAAATTTTTCAGTTTTGGTTGTTTCCATTAAGCGAGGTTTTTGTCCTTTGAATTAGGTAAGAAATGAGGTGACGAGAAGGACAAGGAAAATTGTTAGCATGTTTGTCAGAAAAAATTTGAATTTCGTATTTTTAAGTTTGAGCAAAATTTGGAACGTCACACATGTGGTCATCTAAACGTAGATTAGTTGCTACTTAAAGCGGCCTTATGCGGTGATTGTGCAGTGCAAGCATCCGTCGACCGGACTTTTCTCTGCGTGAATGATGATGTTATACTCTGTTCCAGCGGGATGATGGGGATGAGCTTCTGAACTGAAAGCATAGCAGCTCATCCAAGCGCCACCACCTCTTATCCAGAGTCCAGAAAACACACGCTGCACCAGAAAGTGTTCTCTTAGGGCCCATTTGCGGAGCTCTCAGTTACTAGTTATCAGGTAGAATTAAAAAATCTCTGCAAACGCTTCTCTGAAATAAATTAAAAACTTAAGAGCTTAAAAAACTTTTTTTTGATTTTTAAGTGATTTTTTCCTTGATTTTAAGAATTTATTTAAAAAATCACTCTCATCTATAAAATCACTTTTAAAAAAATTCAAAAGTAAATTTAAAAAATCAAAACTCAAAACTGAGAGATCTGTCAAAGTTGCCCTTAGAAAAACAAACGGAAATAGCAGCTCGCCGCCGCCGCCGGTAAAGCGAGCTTGGTTCGCTCCGGTCGGCGGTTGGTAGCGGGTGGAGACGATTGGTTTCTTTCCTCCTGGACCCTTGCGAGAGCGACGAATCTCTGACGGGCACAGCGGCCGCAACCGGCGGTGCCTCCCTGGCTCTAGCTAGCAGTCCCGGGTACAGAGGAGCACATGGCTTGTCCACGTTGCCGGGTGGGAACGTCAGCGAACGACCACGGCGTTTGGAAACTGCACCCCACATGCCGCCGCAGCCGCGTCGCCGTCGCCGGGGGCCGGGCCAGAGGACTGGGCACCGCGTGCCAGCAGGGTTGCACGAACTTTGGTCTGGGCAATGTGACGGTTCTTACCACTCGCGTCGATGCTCGAAGCATTACGGATAACCCGAATTGAGAGGCTGGATTGGCAACACGTCGTCACGCGGTAGCGCCGTATTTTTTTTTAACAGAGGATTGTTTTTTGCTCGATTACAACGTGCAAGATCACCTCTAGCTTACTCTCTTTGTTTTTAAATTATTAACACCGTTTATTTTACATATCAATTTTGATTATTTATATTATTTTAAAAAGTTTAATAAATATTATATATTTTGTTATAATTTGTTTTATTATCAAAATAGTTAAAACTATGAATTAATTTTTTAAATAACACGAATAGTCAAAGTTGATATTTAAAGTCAACGATGTCAATAATAGGAACAGAGAGAGTACATCGGAGTTCATAATTAAAATATTTTTACACTAACAATGTTATTTGCCTGGGTTGATTTACAAATTTGCAGTCGCGAAGTTTCGTACCCTTATTTTTACAAGTTCGCTTCTGCTGCTGAAATGATTTTTGTGCTTGACCTGGACCAGTGCTTAAGCCCACCATGAGCAAACCACGCATTCGGCCTGAACAAAGACGGCTGCCCATTTCAAGAAGATCCGGCCTACTGAAAAAGGCCGGCCTCTTACTCCATCCCTTCGAGCTGCCCAGAACATTCGGCTCCATCGAGGCCCAATTACAAAACAGAGCACAAGGCATCATCCCCACGTCCACTACTCCCCACGACGATCTCAGCCGTCCATTCGATCAGCTGACCTCCCTAGGGTTGTAACCCGTATAAGGCTCCCCTCCCCATCCCCCTGACCGCGCCCCGCCGCCTTCCGCTTCTTCGTACCCCTTCCGCCCCCTTCCGGCGCGCTCCGATCCGAAGGTGCAAGCTCGCCGGCAAGGTCTTCGCCGTTTTGTTTCTCGCTTCCCTCTCTCTGTCCCGTCGATCTCGTCTCACGTTCGCGTGTTGCTGCTGTTTGTTTGCGCAGAGATGGCGGTGCCGCTGCTGACGAAGAAGATCGTGAAGAAGCGGGTCAAGAAGTTCAAGAGGCCTCACCATGACCGCTATATCTGCCTTGAGGTACCATTTCCACCTTTAGTTCTTGAAATGGAATCTTATTGTCGCTATCCTTGTGTTGCGCTCATGTGCTGTGACCTGATATGCGCTGACTGGAAGTCGTAGTGGCTAGCACAGTGATGTTCTTGGTTACTGCCTCGGTCCTTTTAGGAACGTTACTGCTTTAGACCTTGTGCTTTAAATTGATTTTTTATGAGAGGCGGAAGTTGTGACTCGCTAAAATTTGAGTCTTTCATGGAAAGGCACTATTTGAAATGAAATTTGTTGAATTGGTTTGGTCATGTAGATGTGCAAGTCTGCTGCCTAAGAATTTGAGTAGTGTCCAGCAACAATTATAACCATGCGCCTATATCATACCTGGATGCTATGAAGTTACTTGGATGGATAAGGTGTAAATTTAAGTTCGCAGTTTTTTCAATAAAACCATTTTTATGCTGTCAAAAAAATCAAAACATTTTTATTCCTGATGCTACTGGAAGAAAGGATATGATGGCTTAGTAAAAGGTCTGAACAAGAAAACATTTTCTTAAGTGAACATTGGGACCGAAGGAAGAGGGCCCTAGCTCTTGCATAAGTGTAGCACTGTGGCTCTCGCAACCTCTTCTACAGCAATTGCTTCATGGCCTCATGGAGTGGGTTGGATCAAAAGGCGTGGGTTTCATTCTGAGTATGAATGCTTACCTAGACTTCTCCCAACACTTTTAGCCCAATGGTCGCTTAAGAAAACCTTGTTTTCTGCATGATCACATCATTCAGGCTGATCCTTTCAGAGAAATTCCTTTTATTTTGTTGATGTTTTTTTGGAGGATGTGGGTACTGTTTGATTTTTTTTAGTTTTTGCTAGCACTCGAATACTCTCAATTATTCAGTATGCTATTATGATGGTGTGCGGTGTGTTATCACACATTTAAAAGCAGAACATATGGCTTTATCTAGCAGTGTTTTGCAATGTCAATGAATCTTATGATCATTTACATCAGTAGCAAAGAAATGCTGCAGTTTCTATTTCTCAGTAATACCTGATTTTGCTAATTTATGCCGAAAAAGTAACACTGATCTTTTGCATGTTTCGTGTAGCCAAGCTGGCGCAGGCCCAAGGGTATTGACTCTCGTGTGAGGAGGAAGTTCAAGGGATGCACCTTGATGCCCAATATTGGGTACGGCTCTGACAAGAAGACCAGGCACTACCTGTCCAACAAGTTCAAGAAGTTTTTGGTGCACAATGTCGCTGAGCTGGAGCTGCTCATGATGCACAATAGGTATGAACTACCAAAGCCGATGCCTGCTGATATGTTAAGCTTTTGTGCTGAAGTCTTTTGCTGATTCAATGTGTCCTTCCCCTCTCGTGGACTCAGGACCTACTGTGCTGAGATCGCCCACAACGTCTCCACCAGGAAGCGCAAGGCGATCGTCGAGCGTGCTGCACAGCTTGACATCGTGGTCACCAACAAGCTCGCCAGGCTCCGCAGCCAGGAGGACGAGTAGGCTGTTTGTTCGTCAGTATGCTGTGCGGATACGGAATTTTCCCTGTTGTAGGAAACTACTGTGCTTTCCATCGTACTATTACTATCGAGGATGTTATGCCAAAACTTTTCGCTACCAGTAACGACTCTAATGTCGCAATTTCTACAGCTACCTTGCATCTCTACATTTTAAGTATTGGCACGGACTGGTTGATGAAAGGGTGCAGAGAAGTTTCCCATCTGCTAGCACTCGCAATAGATGCACTGTCGTCCTCGTCTGCGTAGCGCGAAGCGAAACGTGGTTGGCTTCTGTAGGTACTTTGTGATTTCCATTCGATCATACCGGAGGACCGCTGATACGGTTGAAGATGGTGACTGATTCTGTGCTGGTTTGCTGTCCGCAGCGTAAAAGGTCTCATCCGGACAGACCCACTGTCCTTACGTTGCAAACGGCCCGCTTCGGTGTAACGCTTCTTTACCTGGGCCAACAATTGGGATCGCGATCCAACTTCTATAGGCCTTTCGATCGAGTGAGCGCGCGGCTCTCTAATCTGTAGCCGATATCGGCCCATTCAATTTCGTAAACAGGCCAAGTCGTTGGCATGCTTCCACATCTCTGACCAGAATTTGGATCGCGATCCATCTTGGGGTAGCTGTCGTGGGGATTCTGGCCCGCTCCACTCCATTTGTGTTCCTACAATGGGCCTGGCCTTCGGCCCCTCACCCCATTCCGCCGCTTCCTCAAGTTCCAGCCTCCCGGCGCTGTGCGCCTGTGCCTTCTGCTTCTCGCGCCGCTTTGAAGCTCGGCATTCCGGTGTCACCGCCGCTACCTCCATGCGCGCACCATCGTCGCCCGTTCGTCTCCTCTGACCCGTGTCCGGCCACCGGTTTTCGTTCTCTCGGTCATCACTTTCCCAGGGCTGGTTGGCAGCGTCACGGGTGGCCAGACCACTGTTCCATGGAGGGAGAAATATCATCGTCGGTTGGAGGTTAGGTCGACGAGCCATTTTACTCGGCGGAGGCGTTCCAGTTCCACGGCTGCTACAGCGTACACTTGTAAAGACGCAGCATCGCTCGTACCACCACTTCCTGCCATCGATCTCGCACAGTGCCCGCCGCACCCAACATCGCAGATTGTTCACCTTTGTTCCCGCTGCCCGGCCCCTTTCACTTTTCTAACCACAAAGTCTCGGCTCGGCAGTCGGCACTGTGGTAGGGTTCCAAGCTTCGCTTCAAAGCTCTTCCCTTCCCGCTCGGTCGGGCAGGCAGGCGTACCTCAACCACCTGTGCTCGTGCAAAGAGCTAGCGGTGTGTCGATGCGCCATGATGCAAAGCTTCGTCGTTGCCGAGCCTAACGTTGCTGTTCATGACAGGATTTAGAGATGTCGGGACAGTATACTTTAAGTACTTACAGATCTGATTTCTACGTAAAGTTTTGTCTACAAATTACGGTTCACGACTCATTTATAGCTCATAAATGATCATATATTATCAAGAACGTCTCGACCTTAGAAGTCGAAACCGCGCAAGCGTCTGAGCCCAACCGATAACACGTCAAAGCTACACAACAACAAAATTCAGATCACCAACAGCTAAAAGTCAACACTCTGATCCGACCATCGGAGGTCGAACACTATCTTAGCAACCAACCGCTGACAGCCACAGAGATTTTTATCAACGTACAGCAAAGAGTAAATTAACTTTACCGAGAGGTAAAACATTTTGAAAGTTAGTAAAACAGCTAAACAATCGGTAAAGCAAGATGGAAAAGTATCTTTTGTTCTTCACAATTGAACAAAGGACATACGAAGGACAACAGCTAACTACACCGGCGCCAACGGGTGCCAGACGATGACCGAAGCTCCACCTGACAAAGGGACAACAAGTTCTATAGACGTCAAGTTGGTGTCTTTGGTCTGACCTCTGTAAAAGAGGTACTATAAGATATTAGACGGACAAGTGAAATTAACCAACTTATATTTAAGCCACCTCACTGTAACTACATCTACACACGCGAGCTAGAGTTTTTAAATCGAGTCAAAATCCTTTCGCATTTTATTCATGTTCTTGATTTAATACGATTTAATTTCTCTCGTTCCTTGACGTAGAGTATTAATGATCTGAACTAGATCATTTTCGTAAAGTAGCTCATTCGAATACAAAAGAGCATACAAATACTTTTTTCGATTAAAATTGTGCCGGTGGTCAAAAACACGTACAAGATAGGTAGCAGTAGCTACCTTGCTTTTCCTTTCTCCGTGCAAACATATACTATCAATGGTCTGTTGAATTTTGATCTTGCCTTTTGTACTAAAAACTGAAAAAGATAACACTATCTGAATTCTGAAATTTGACAGATTGTGAGATACATTACTCCTACAAGCTAAAATCCACAACACATATCACTATTCCTATCAGTAACTTTCCACTTTGCACGTAGGCAGCACTTACTCCGCTTTACTAGGCGTCTCCCCGTTGCTGTTTTCCGTAGACTAGTAGGAGTAGGACGTTGACATCTCCTCGCCCCCTCGGCGCTGTCGAGACGAGCGAGATGAACGGCAGCAGGATAGCCAAAGTCAAACGAGGCATCGAAACCGGTCCCGTGCCACTGCCACGCCGTCGCTGTGCTCGTATCGCGCATTCACGTCGTCCTGCCAGAGATCAACGGTACAGCACGAGAGATCTAAGGCCAACCTACTGCTATAGCCTCACGAACAGTTCTTTTCGCTGCCGATCAGAGGCCAAACAGGCAAGTTAAAGAACCTAGCTAGGGTTGCGATGCTTGCAAATGGCCGGGTCGATCTGTGCTAACCACCTCATGGTTACTCACTGTAAGTAATTTGAGGATATCACAAAAAATGGCATAAGATTATGCACTGTCAGAGGAGGAGTAGTAAGCTGCAACAGGTAGCTGATTGATTTGTGTATATGGCGTTTATTTATGAAAAAATAAACAATGGCCGGTGGAGTCCATGAGCCCGACAGGAGAGCCGGGAAGTAAGCTGAGAAGGTTACAAGTAGCAGCAATCATTGACCCCAGCTAAGGAATATGTAGAGGCAAGCCCTGCCTATTCTATGTTTCAGATCCACCGAACTTTGCTCCAAGTTCAAATCCAACAGCTGTGCAAACAAACACCAAAGCTACACAAACACGGCCACTGGAGAGAACCTGACGACGTGGCGACACCGTGGCATTCTGTTAGTAAACTCACAGGACCCAAGCTTCACACTTTGAACTCATCACTAGACATGCAGGATGGATTGGCTTCCGGGCTGGGTTGCCATTGCCGCGTTGCTGCAACAAAACTCGCTTGAAAATTTTCAAATTATTGAATCGATGGATGGACTCAAGCCCATGGATTCTCCTTCCCTGCTCAAATGATTGAGCTTGATGAGGAAGACGAGTTGAATAACCACATAGGCCAACCTTTTCTCCACAGCTCCTTGTATAAACAAGTACGCTTGCTTGTACTAAAGTAACCCTTAATAGAGGTCCTTCCAGCACCACCGCCATCACCTAATCTACTATTTATTGCCATATATTCCAAGAAGATCTGTCACTTGGTAGTACTACGCGACACTTGGTTAATATTACTGTTCCGGTGAGTGATTAAAGTGTCCCTTGAGCAATTTATGGTCAAGAACCGTGTGCGATTCACTTCACCTACTCGTCCAGCTTTTGGACGACTGGTAGTAGTTGATGAGAAGGAAGGCATAATGAAAATGCGAAACTGGCTTTGATTTTGGCAGTAGCAGCTGGCAGTGCAGGATGCAAGCTCAGCTAGGAGAAATTTTAGGACATTGTTGTAGAACACGGTCGGCGACAATTCTTCGCGCTTGACTTCTTTACAGTTTAGATTCTGTAGAATTTTTTTCAGTTTCCTACAATTTTTTATGTAATTAAACTAATTACTGTGAAATTTTTACGTTCCAAAATGGTGTCTTACGCTGTAGTTGAGTTTGGTTTCTTCTTCTTGAGATCAGCCAAGATTGTGCTTGATCTCTTCTTGATTCAGTGTCAGAGCCCCTGCCTCCTTTTTCACCATGGAATGAATACTGCAGTCATGAACATTGTGAATTCCTGACTTAAAAATTGCAAATAAGGACTGTTACAGTTGAGGGTTGTTTAAAGTCGTGATGCATGTGACCGTGGCTGGGATCCCGAGGCAAGATTACAATAAACTTGTAGATTAATTGGAAGATATGGCCAGGGCTAAGCTAGAATAATGGGAGGTTTGGTTACAAACCGGTGATTGGTTTAGCTGCCAAAATTATTCTACTGCCAGTCCATTTGTTTATTTCTGGCTCTTCCCTGCACCCGTTGACAAAAGGGAATGTATATGCGATGCCTTGAGGGACAAATATTCAAATGCACGCCAGTTGTGAGTTGTCAAATTCGTGTTGGTTTGGCGTATGAAGCATTTACAGCTAAACTTGGTTTGAACTCGCCGTTCTGATATTTAAATTTATCCGATAAAAATATCCTGCTACTAAATATCAGTTCATTTCTACTACAGCACATTGCAGCCTGAAGTTACAATTTACTAGTAGTACCGGAGTAGTGGTTTTTAAGCTGAAGGAAGGCTATCATCGATAACCGTGAGTCAGTTTGCAATGCAAGCTGGTGAGCAGCATTCTGCCTTTGCAAATTTAGCTTGCTTGCAATGAAGCCCCATGGATGAATTCAGCAGAATCTGAGCTCTCATGGAACCGGTAGGCATCATTCATCAATGAAGCAAAGAATGGCTGGGCTTGCCTTCCATTCTCGTTGTGGAAGTAGTCTCGGCAGTTCTCTGAATCTGAACATCATGCAGGCAAGAGGACGCCCGTTTCATCAATGAGATGGAGCCCGACAATGGCGATGAACGGTTAGGCAGATCGAGTTATCCCACGAGGATAATCTTTCTGTAGGATGTGAGCCATGTAGCTCTTCAGAAGTACTCCAATCTCAGATGCAGTTTTCAGGCAAGCAAATTAGGCAGTAGGTCTGAAGAACCCATCCGTTTTCTCTTGTTGAGCCGGACCTTGAGCAGCAGCTATTGCCTAGTGACGATTAGCATGCATAAAAGCCTCTTAGCCATTTCCTAAAGCTATGTATGCACATAATTATTTGACGCTTTCTAGAGATAAGTAGTTCTGCATTTTCGTCTGGAAATGGCAATAAAGCATCCTAAAGAAAAAAAAAGAAGAAGTTTGGTTTATGATGTGGATTTAGGCCTAACATTATGCGTTCCGATGTGTACAAGGTGCAAAATGCATTTCTTGGATAAGGTGCCATTCTCCCGGCTGGTTCCTGTAAATTACCTTGTCAGCCTCACTCATTTTCCCTTCCTCTGCTCTTGACAGCACTGTCTCTCCTCTTCGATCCACATCCTTTCGGTGCTAATGCTTCTCTTCCACCGACGAGGGCACTTCTACAAAGTCACTGTGTAATTTGCCGTCAGGTTTTAAAAGATTGGATTCAAACCAAAATAAAAGTGGAAGGGAATTTTTTTTTTCAAATTCTACATTTTTCTTCTGAGATTAATTTGATTCTTATAAAATTTATATAAAATTAAACTGATCATTGTAAAATTTATGTATAATTTTTATAAAATTCATACATTTCAAATGAAGGTTTGATGATCCAGGCAACGGTTAATTTCTGAGTCTTCCAACTGAGCCGAGCCGGCGGGGAAAGAAGCTTGAAAGGCAGCTGGGCAGTGGCGCAGCTAGAAAAAGGTGGTTCTCTCCCAAATCCCAAACCAAAAAGTTTCCACTTCCAGGCTCCAGCTGCTGCAGAGGCATCGCATCACCAGTTCACCACCACTTTGACCTCCAGCCCATATAACCCATTGTCCCCATACTCACCTCCTCTTGCCCCTCCCAAGTCCCTTCCTATAAA
This sequence comes from Zoysia matrella, assembly GCA_001602295.1. Taxonomy (NCBI): domain Eukaryota; kingdom Viridiplantae; phylum Streptophyta; class Magnoliopsida; order Poales; family Poaceae; genus Zoysia; species Zoysia matrella. The sequence continues at coordinate 44,160 of BCLG01001568.1, read as the reverse complement.
ATCTCCTCCGCTGCTTCCGATTCGCCACCTAAATAAGGCGTCTTTCCCCAAATCCACCACCAAGAACGGGCGCCTCTTGGACGGCGTGTTCGTTAATTGCCACTCTTCTAGTTTCTTGCGGCCGCGATGGAGAGCAGGGCCACCGGCGGTGACTACATTGCCAGCCTGCTGAGCTCCTCGCCGAGGCTTGACTTTGGCGTGCTCGGCGGCCTGCCGACTCTCGAAGGCGTGGCAGGCGACGGCGGGGACTCACTGGAGAAGTTCTGCGGCGACCCCGGCTTTGCGGAGCGGGCGGCGCGGCTGTCCAGCTTCAGCGGGCAGCGTTTCGGTGGCGCCGGCGGCCTCTTCGGTCTGCCGCCTCCTTCTCGCGCAGCGAGCAACGGCGACTTCGGCGGCTCTCGGGAGACGTCGTCTGTTTCCGACCCGGCCTCGGCGATGAGGGATGCCAATGCTAAAAAGAGGAAGGCGCCCGCCGCGCCCAAAGGCAAAGGCATGGAGCCGTCTTCCCAGGTGAGCGACGCTCTGGCCTGCTCGCTAACTAGGTCACTCAGTCTCTTGGGTCATTGACTGAAATTCTCGTCGATTACTGTGGCAGGCTGGGGAGCAGAATAATTCAATTTCAGATGCCAAGAGGTGCAAGACAGACGGAGGCGAGAAAAAGGATGATAGCCCCGTGAAGCCGAAGGCGGAGCAGGCCGGAAGCGACATCTCGGTCGAGGACAACGGGCAGAAGGCGGGGAAGGGGAAGAATGCCAAGCCGGTGGAACCTCCCAAGGACTACGTCCATGTCCGGGCGAGGAGAGGGCAGGCCACTGACAGCCACAGCCTTGCAGAGAGGGTACATTTCTGTTCATTTTTACCGTTACACTGCCTTTCGGCTTGTTGAATTCCACCATCTCCCGGTGTTGAACAGCCTTGCTTCATTGACAGGTTAGAAGAGAAAGGATCAGCCAGAGGATGAAGGTTCTCCAGGATTTGGTGCCGGGATGCAACAAGGTAGATTTTTTTAATGAGAACTTAGTAAACAAGTACTAGTGGGTAGCTAGTTAGGCCTTTAACCACAAAGTAAGTGAATTTATTACCAAAATTTTGTTGTTTGAAGGTGATTGGCAAGGCACTGATGCTTGATGAGATCATTAACTATGTGCAATCACTACAACGGCAAGTCGAGGTAAGGGCACAATTGCTCAATTAACTAATGCCCTGGGATTTAGCTTTCAGAATTCTGATAATTTCAACTGCTCGCTGTCTTCAGTTCCTTTCTATGAAGCTTGCAACAGTGAATCCACTTGACTTCAGCAACCTTCCTACTCTCCTACAGAAAGATGTGAGCTTAAACTGTCCTTCTGATCTTGTCTTCTGGTGTACTAAATGAATTACTACTTATATGTGCTGCTATTCATGTAATTGTAGATGTTCCAGACTTGTGGCCCTTCAGCAAGTTCAGTCTTCTCCCTGGAAAGTTCCTGCTCAGGTTTTCCATTTAGCGATCAAGGAGATGTTTTCCGGTCGTATGTTACGAACGGCATGGAGAACCAGTGCAACCTGAATCCATTAGACCTGGCTCTGTCTCAGGCCACCAATGCGCAGTATGCTTTTCAGGATGGAACGCCCAGCTCAAACTTGCAGGTGATTGATTGATGCCTGAAGAATTTATGATCCATTCAATTTACTGAAGTATCGCTAGGAATCTTATCCTAATATAGCGGTTTTACATCTTTCAGCAAAGGAACTTCTGGGAGGAGGATCTGTCCGGTGCTTTCCATATTGAGAATGGGCAGAGCCAGGAGGATGGGGTTTCAGCGCAGAGCTTTCATGGTTCGTTTGATAAGTTCATAATGTTCCCATGAATCTTGTAGACTTTAGTTCAGGCATTACATTTTTTTTTTACTGATGTGCCCAAATTTTCATTTGACACAGGTCAATTACAATCAGGCCACATGAAAATGGAGTTCTAATCAGCATAGGTCGCCGATCAAGGAAATGACTTGTACATAGGAAAAGTCTAAGCACAACATCAGTGGCAGTGGCAAGTGAAGTTCTGGACTCTGAAGCTAACAGTCTGTAGGCTCTGGGAGACGAATTTGCTCACCATATCGGCCTGTAGGGCGATGTTATTCTTTCCAACATTTTCTGGGAATTATATTACGATGATAACCGAATAGTTTGTGTATAAGATATGGGGCAAAAATATTACAAGCACCGGTTCCTAATATGTACTATGAGCTGGCGATGTAGCTGGACTGAACGAACCCTACACTACTGCATTTTGTACTCTATGTGACAGTTATTCTCACCATTGCTGATGCCCCATCACTTTCGCTTGTGCTTAGCGGTGTTATTAGTTATCAGTGCTACCTACATTATTTCTCAGTGCATCTGATATTTCAGACTACAGGATAACGAGCTCATTATTGTTGCAAGCTGTTAGTGGCAATCTAACTCGAGCCTTTAAGCAGTGGGGAGTTCAGAGTCTCGTCTACTAGTACTACTTGCGTACGTGAGGCTCTACTGGATGGTCCTGTTTCAGCGTATGCTGCTGTCGCCTTCCTCTCGTCGCGCTGGACCAGAGATTGGTAGTAGGTTGCACGTCGCTTTTGTACGATGATCCCTCGCTCTCAGTCCCGGCTCGCTCTTTGCTGGATCTCATTGCTCAAGCACGCCCAACTACACTGCTCTGCTGTTGCGTACTACTACTACAAATGATCTGATCCTTTTTCTACATCACTGAATAGTTAATCGCTCAATTATGCTCCCTATGATTATGATGCGACTGACAAACAGAATTGCACTACCCGACATATCCGCGGTCATTTTCATTATCACTGGATCTGCAGCTTCTTGAAGAACTGTGTAGTAATTCTCTTCCACAAAATGGTGATCCCAGACCTGTGCGGCTGTGCCCAAACTTTCAGTTGACACAGGTCAATTGCACCTACATGAAGAACTGTGTACCTAAAAAACAGGCTCTGGTTTGTAAATGGAGCCAGCGAGGCAGTGTCAGGCCGCGTCTTCGTTGCCTTTCTCCTCCGGTTCATGCGGATCCTCCTCACCAGGGACCCTAAACGCAAGCGTACGCGTATTCCCCTGCCAATTTCGCGGTTAGGTTCGGCGTCGCTCTCGCCGCCCGCTTCTCACTCCCGGGAAAACGCCATGTAACTGTACCTTGCGCGCAACCACTCCGGCTTGCCCGCTCTCCTCCTCTCCAGTCTCCGTGAGAAAGAACCCGGTCGACGGTGGAGCACAGGCAGGCTGTGAAAAATCCTCGTCTGTTCACGCGTCGTTGTGTTTCGGAGCTGGAAATGCGGAAGGGTTTCGGTTTCGGCGGCCGTTTTGGATCCAGATCGATCGACAGCCTGAAGGTTAAACGTCGCTGCGAGGCGCCAACCTTGTTGCCATGCAGCGAAAGCAGCCGGCCGCCGGCCGCGTTCAATGCCATGCATGGCCGTTTTCTTCCTCCTTCCCTGTAGTTCGCACGTGTCAGCCAGTAGCTCTCTTGTGCTGCATGAAGATGTGCGGCGATGGTGGCACGCTGGTTGCAGCAGCTCGTGATCCGCATCCTGTCGACAGGCCAGCCATGACGGCCGGACACGTACGCGACATCTCATCCGTTTCATCGGCGTCCTCCACGATCTCGCGCACCCATCGACCAAAGTACGGCTTTCCCCGGCGACGGGGCACACGCGAACGCGATCCGCGCCGCTGCCGGCGTGAACCGGCGGCGCGGCGCGCGCACCGCCCGCGAGCCCAGCACGCGCATCACATGTCTGTTCCGTTCCCACTCTGCTTCGTTCGTTCGGTCGGTCAAGACTCGGGAACATGTCGCATCTCGCCCGGCTGGAGCAGAGGGCGCAGGCACAGCTTGCAACGCTGCCTCAGGTCCCACGAGAACGCTCCGTCCTGCCGTTCCATACGCCCGAGCGAGTGACCAACGCACGACGCGTTCGGCATCAGATTCACGACGGATGCCTAACCAGCTCGCTCGCACCCCGGGACACGGGACAAGGGCGGATGGACACGGAATCGCCATCAAGTCGCGTCACCGCCGCGGGCATACGGCGGCGAGCGAGCGATGGAGCGAGGACGCTGTGGATGGACGGGCTGGACCTGGACGTGCCGTGATCACGGCGACCGGGCGGGTAGACGGCGACGAGTCGTGGTCGGTACAACACGGCGCCGACCGATCGGTGAAAAATCCATATGCGTGTAGCTACCAACGCCACTGTACGCTAGATCTGAGGGTATGGCCCGTGTTGCGCGCTGCACTGCTCCTTGATACAGATCGGATGAAGTGATGGCGGTGGTAAGTAATAATAATCGCCCCCATCAAGATTCAATTGAAGCTCCCGCTGTACACGCCTCTCTCTCATCGTCGTCCCTGCTCGTCATGTCGTCCGAGAAGTATTGACGATCCGTTCCAAGATGGAATCGAATTTCAGAATACGTATACAACTACTGATCTGTTCAAATTGATTTAAAAAAAACAAAAAAAAAACTGATCTGTTCAAATTTGCATGGGAAGCCGATCACAGGGCGCTGCACAAATTTGTCACTCGTCGACGACGCAAAAGTTGAGCTGCGATCAAATTTGGTAAAATTTAGCCAGGCGAAAAGGATGTGGATCATGCGGTCCCCAACGAAGCGGCTGCAATCAGCAGCATGGATGGGCTGGCGCGCCCAAGCTGGGAGAGGCAGCGTCCCCATCGACCATCGTGCTCGTGCCATGCCTGATGTGTCGACCCACGCAAAAAGGGGAGAAAAAAGAGCGCAGAAAAGTGGATATAGATCGAAAGCAATGATGAACGCTGGCAATGATCAAGCTACGCAAACTAGCTGTTTGGTTCGACGTCGCCGTCGGACCGATTCGATGGATTCGATCTGCGCTGCGATATAAGGCATTCATAGTACCGGCAAACAGTCACCGATGAGTAGGCCCTTTACGCTTGCTTGTCGATATATATATATATATATATATAAAGTGGATCATGCTCAGAAATATCAGCATGCAGCAGCAATTGTTGTGGGAAGCATAATACTATGGAGCAATAACCCGGTTTGTGGGGACGGCGCCAACTAGTTCTTGTACCGCTCTCATGGGCAGCAAGAGGCTACCGGACCAGACCAGGTGCGGTGCAATCGGGAGCCATGGACCAACGCCATGTCGCCGGGGCGATGATGCTCCATTAGCTTATCCGTGGCCATGGGGACCAGAACTGATTGGGTCTTATTATAGCTGGATGTGTAATCCTTTTTTATGGCTTGAAACTACGAACAAACGTGTTCCTTTCTGCCAGCAAATCGATGTAGTGAATGTGACCCGTTTTTATCTTATCTGGGTCGAGAAGAATTTAAAGAAGAACACGAATGGGAAGAAGGGTTGAACTTGAACCAGGCCTCAGAAATCTGAACACCCAAGTTTCTATCTGGTTGCATATCGTTCTCACCGACGACTTCCTGTCAATGGCACCGAACCTGCATTATGCGCAGGATTTCATCGTCTTCTAGCCATCGATGGAGAAGTGATCATCTCAAGCTCTCAACGACCGGGCATGAAACCGGAAGAAGACCAACAAAGTCACCAAATTGAACTTTTCTGTTCTTTTCTCTCTTCAGCTTTCGGCGTTAAAGCCGCGCTTGGATTTTAATGAGACGCTGGTCCAGCCATGGATTAGAGTAAGAACAGCACTGGTCCATGGACAATGGTGGAGCAAGAACAAGGACACCCGTGTGTGTCGGTGCTCGCCTACCGTTAGACTTGTCTGCCGGGAGACGCCATTTCGCTTTGAGGGAGGACCATGCGTGACAGATCCTGCCCGTTTATCATGGAGAGGCCTACCGGTTCATTACACACCTAGTATTAGTTGTAGCAATCCCAGTACCGTAGCAGATCTCATCGTCATCATGAACAGCGGGCAGAGCAGAGCCTGAACCGGATTCAAAAACCTACCCCAACACTGAATTTTCACAAGTGCATAGATAGTACTAAATTTCCTAAAAATTACAGTAACAGAGCGTGAAGGAAAGATGAGGAATAGAAAACCCGTTAAACCAGGGGCGGAGCCGGGGGGGTTTTAGTGGTGTCACTTGACACCAATGGAATCTATAATCTTCGTGTAACTAGAGTGATAATTAGTACTATTTACTTAAGATTAGAGCATGATGTGTGTAAGTGACACCAACGGATCTTTCACCTGAATCCGCCACTGCGTTAAACTGGATCCTGCTTAATTTGAGTCGATGCACGCAGTTGTGTCAGTGGCAGTGGCGTGAAGGTTCTGTTCTACCTTGACGTACGTGCTGCTGGCGTCGAGGTGGCGACCGGATCGCGTGTCGAAGTGCGAGCGGCCGGCCGCGGGCACCGCGAACGGGACGCCATCCTCCTCCCCGTACGCGCGGAGATTGCTGGCGAACGTGAGCGACCGCACCACGAAGTTGCCGTGGCCTTCTACGGGGCGACCTCCCCGCGGCCAAGACTCTGGCGCGTGGCGGAGCGCCACCTTCAAGTCGTGCGTGTTTCCTCCGCCGTCGCACGGACCCATCCTCACAGCGCAGCTGAAACCTGCCGCATCCCGTCACAGAACACGGTCTTCTGGAACGCTGGGACGGGAGTCCAGGACATAGGGGTCCATTGAAATTTGTGGCACGAAACCCAAGTCAACCGCCGGCACTACCATGGCGGCATTGTGTTGCATCGTTGCGCGTCTCTCTACCACGTTCGCGACGTGTAGCTGCACGTTTGAATTTTGGGGAAGCCAGATAATGCCATCCGCCGGACAGGAGGCCGCTGTGCGGTGCACGGGAATCTCCGTGCGTCATCACTCGGTTTGAGTTGAGGCACCCACGCAGCCCAGCGCCCGCCCCCTCTCCGTGTCCTAGACGAAGCCGACCAGCAGCAGCCCGCTTGGTCCGACCCACAGGCCACGGACAATGGTGGCGCAGCGTGCGGCCCCATGTTAGAGCACGAAAGTTTTCAGCGCCACGCGCGCGCACCACGGAAGCGCATATAGGCAAACAGCCAGCAACAGAGGTTCCGGTTACGATGACAAACAGAGCCACGGAGCTGAGCGTGCAGATCAGCAATGCTGAAACAATCGGCCACTTTCCTCGGTGATACAAAAAACTTGACCCCGATGGTAAGAAAACGAAGCTCACAACGTCCGGAGCTGCGGCAGTGGAGGCAGGGTTTAACTTATTGTTCCAAACGTGAAAACCGCTCGAGAGTGATTTGACAAAAATCGCGAAAATCGGTAAAATCGTTCGATTTTTCGTTCAAATTTCAATTTTTAAATTTTGAGATGGTTTGGACGGTTCAGAAATAGTAAACCGCACGGTTTGAGCGGTAAACCGTTCGGTTTTGCTGAAACCGGTGACAGCGAAAACCGAGCGGTTTTCGCTGAAAAACGCGCGATTTTTGCGGTAAACCGTTTGATTTATCAAAAAACCGATAAATTAGTGAAAAATAAGAAACTAGATGAAAAAATGCTGAAAAATTGAGCATAACCTATTCTAATTTATTTTAATATAATCATTCACAACATACTTCATCCACAAATAAAAGACAGTTATTCATTCATAATAAATTCAAAGTTTGGAACACAATAAATCTATATATACATGTTGTTCATTCATAACAAATCTAAAGTTCATACATAATTTTCGAAGCACATTTTACTTTTGGATTATATTTCAATCAAAATATGCATTATCGCACTCTTCACTTAAGAGGAGTTGAATTCCTTTAGTAGCTAATAACTCCGCTTTGAATTCATTCTAAGATTGTCCCGTCCAAGCAATAGTTGTCTCCCATTATGAGTATAATATGTTATAAAACTCTGAATTTTGATATTGGTAGACCCATGTAGTGAGAGGTTATGTGCTATGATCATCGTGAGGATAATTATAGTACTGTCTCCCATTATGAGTATAATATGTTATAAAACTCTGAATTTTGCTATTGGTAGACCCATGTAGTGGGAGGTTATGTGCTATGATCATCGTGAGGATAATTATAGTACTCATTACTTTGGCTGTATAAAAAATCACTGTCTTTGGTGACTGTAGTAATGCTGCCTCCCCCATCGATGTCTTTGGTGATTGTGAAATACTATAGTCTTCATCCTGTGTAGCATGAGTATAGTCTGTCTTACCTGCAAAAGAAGTGAAGTGTAAGATAAATGAGTCAAAATTGATTGTATGATGCGAAAAAATTGTTACCTGTGAAATAATGAGTTGTGACTAGTGCCTGTGTCTCAGAAACTATACTGCCTGGTGAGTCTCCAGATATAGTTCGAGAGCTGCTATCATTTGATTTCTAATAGAGTGGGCTCCGCCTGACGTCTCCAGAATCTGTGAAGTCGTCACTGTCTACATTCTTACTTTTCTCTTTATATCTTAACCTCATCTTTTTACCATCTTTTTTTTTTCTTGCACTTTAAACCTTTCTCTTGCCTATATGAGTATCATCACATTTTGATCTACCCATTCAGATATTATTGCAACACGAGACAAGCGCAGCAACTGTCTATCAGCGTCATCATCTATAACAAAACGACTGGGTACAGGACTATCAGTCTCGGTGCCCTCTTCATCAAGAACAGGGTCAGAATTAGATCTCTCATGTTTCATCCATTCTCGAATAGAATTTGAAGAATCATACAACGATAGCTCTATGAGACGATCAAATGGATTGGTTTCTGGTGGCTTATATGTCCATGAAACATCACGCATACGGATTCGAAGGTTATAGTTAACATATACCAGCTTATGCAATTTCTCATAAAATAATCTATTACGCACCTTCGTGTGGATCAATGCAAATATACTCTAGTTATGCTCACAACCACTGGATGATGTACACTGTGAGACTATTCGTAATGCAAGCTGCTGGAGATAAGGTGTGTCACCTTTAAACATGTTTCATCAAGCTGCAGGAGAAGTATTTTTATCCACTGTTATTCTGTTAGCCAACTCAGTGTCGAATGAACTTTGTTTTCTTTTAAAAATTTTTGACTCCTGCAGGGCATACACACACAAATCGGTTGATGCTATGCATGTAAATACCTCTCGAATATCATTCATCATATTTCGACCTATCCCGTAAGAATAGTGACTTCTTGGGTTTAAAGATCTAGTTGCACATATAACAATAGTTAAATATTGTTGCAGTAGAAACGAAAAATACAATAATATTTTTTCGTAAGTACGTATTACCTACATTTACAAATGTATCATTGCAAATGTCCACCATCCTACAATTTATAATGTCGATGTACCTCTGCATCTCTCGCTCATCATTCTTATAAAAGACTTTATACTCATTTTTACATAAATGATATCTGAGAAGTACTTCACTCAAAGTAGAGCTCTTGTCTTGATCAGTAAACTGAATAAATGCATACAAATGTTGCACTGCATCTAGCACATGTTTCATTGAATCCCACTATGAACATGCTTGCTAGGCAGGAGTGAGCATACCTTTCGTCTTTAGTATTGACAAATCTACTATTTAAAAATGTCTCAGAACCTATCTATGCCATAAATTTTTCTCTCCGACGAGGCATACTCTCAAGAAACATGTAGTTTATGCCAAAACGTGTTGCATTCTATCTTATCAACTTACCATCAATAGCATTGGTCATCATAGAGTGCAACTGATTATGATTATACAACCAACAAAAAATGTTGCGAGTCGACTGTATCATAGCTTTATGCTCTGAAAACTCACCAATAGCCTTTAGCATCAGGTTGATTATATGTGCCACACATGGTTGCCAGACAATATAAGGATACTTATTTATTAGCAGCTTGCACGTCTTTTTATAATTTGAACTATTGTGTGTAATAAACTGCACAATATTATCTGTACCTACATCAATGCATACCTTATTCATTTTTTGCACAAGAACGTTTAATTATTCAAAATACCATAGGTACAAATAAAACAAATAATGCACAAGACCGTTTTATTGTTCAAATATCATAGCTACAAATAAAATAAATAGTGTCATAGAATAAATATATGTCTCATACCTTGAATATGAAGTTCGCATATTGGCTGTGTCTAGTAACATCACATGAGTTGTGAAAAAATATGACACCATTACAGTAGATCATAAAGTTTATCAAGCTCATTCCTGTAGAACCAGTCCAAGAGTCACACATAATTGTGACACCGTACATCGACTATTTCATCTTGAATTTATCGAATTCTTTCTTGATGTTTTGCTTGTTAGCATCAAGATACGTGTTATCTATTTCTCTCTCAGTTGGACTAGACACGTCCTCACCTGCAAATATCATGATACACGACATAAATATGATAATATATAACGAAATATTTGAACAAAAAATATAAAAACAACCATCTCACCTTCTCTGTCACGAAAACCCATCAGATCGAACGGTTTTCCGCGCTAATCGGGCAGCTTACTTCGCAAATCGCACGGTTTATCGGTGGAGCCGGCTAACCGCCCGAGCCGCGCGGCTAGCCGTTTCTGAAATGCGGCTAACCGCTCCAACCGGGTGGCTTGCGGAGCGCGGCTAGCCGCTTCTCTGGCGTGGTATCCTGCGTGTGGGCGGCAGACAGCGTGGTTGGGCTTGCGGATGCGCCGTCGCATCAGGCGGACGGGAAAAGGAGAGAAGAGAGAATGGCTGTTGAGCTGGTGTTGAAGATAATATATTTTTCATCTAATTTTCTTCGAATTTTTTCATCACCAAAATCAAAATATTTTTAAAAACTGATTCAACCAAGAAGTTGTATTTTTCATCTAGTTTTTTTACATATTTTTTATTTTGAAATCCACTAAATTTTCAAAATTCAAAAATTTTGAATTCGAAAACCGCTGAACCGCCCAAATCGGACCAAAGCGGTTTGAACGGTTTTCGTGAAAACCGCGGTCTTGCGAAACTGAGTGGAGCTTGAACTCGCTGCGCGCGTACCGCGACACCAGGTCGGTCTTCAGTACCACGCACGTCAATTCACCATCCACCTCCGACCAACCCTCTTGGGCTTTTTTTCATTTAGACCCCATTTTAAATGTAAGAATTTTATAAAAAATTTATAAAAATTCTATAAAAATAAATTCAATTTCACAGAAAAAAACGTAGAAATAATTTTTTTCTTCATTTCAAACGAGGTTTTACTATTAGGCCAAATTTGTATTTTTGCTTACCTCTATCACCTCCACTGGTGACACCTCCTGGACAACATGTTAGATATAGGATTTACTCCTTAGTTAGTTTTTAAAAGTTTTGAATCAATTTTTCGCTTAAAATATATCTCATTTTTAAAATCTGTTCAGACCATATAATTCTAAGAATGCAAAAACAAACAGATTACCACAAAATTTTTTTAAATATTCTATTGTAATGAATCAATGTTCCAGTAGTAAAATTTAAGTGTTTTTGTACGGTTAATCTTTAGGAATTTAAAATAAGTTACCTCAAATTTTAAAGTTTTTAAAGTTATTTGGTTAGGTTTATCTCATCGAACTCTTCGTGTGTGTGCTCTTAAGTTGTTTTCAAAAATTTTCAAAGTTGTTCCATTAATTTAGTCTCGTAATTTGAATTTGATTTTAACTATATATTTTATTATAATATTTTTAATATTAACACAAGATATTCAAAGGTATACTTTTATAATTTTTTAAGCTTCGAAAATTAACTTTTGAATTTTTAAAATTAAAAGAATAAAAGCTGATTCACAAGCACAGACACGCAGCTGCGAAAACGTCCCGACGCAGCGCCCACCGTCCGATAGGCGTGGGACAGTGGATGGCTGCCAACGGAGCTCCTCAACGTCAGTGGATCTCGTTCCTTGGCATTTGTCGATGATTTATATTAATGTATCCGGTGGCTTATATATACTGTATCCTCTTTCGGTACGTTAAGACACTCTCTGCCGCAGCGTTGGCCGACACTCTGCCGCAGCGTTGGCCGCATGCGATGTGTGTGCACTGACTGTTCTTAAGTCATACTACATATCGATCGTTTCAAGTATCGACAACCTCCACCCAGTTCTCGGGGAGCAGCCGTTTTTACGGAACATGCCGGCCATCTGGCTCAGAGTCGTCATCAAGACGTCGGCCGGCACCGATCCTTTCACCGATCACGAAACAACGAGGAAGAAGAAAGGCAACGGTGGCGGCGACATCATTATTAAGCAGCATACCATCATCACAAATCCTAAAACCGTGGGCTCTAATAGGCCAGCTAGATGTAAAATATGACCGATGTAAATGGGCTGGCCAATTCATCACTGTCATTTGGCCATCAAATTTTTTGGGCGAATTTCAACCGATCAAATTGGATTGCGGTTCTTGAGCCCAGCTCCATTGTTAGAGCAACTTCAGCCAAGCTGCTACTTTCCATTCATGATCGCTCCCAGTAGCAAAATCCCTACTCCCATTTAGAAATGGATTTGACATCGAGCTCCAACCGATACCATGAATCTGCCTGATAGTGGCGGAGGTCGAGCACGACGGGTGAGGGAGACGGGAGGGATCCGCGGCAAGCAGACCGATGGGCTTCAATGACACAGTGTTCGCGCTCAAGTGGTCATCGTCGTGGCCAGCGTGAGGGAGACGCTGAAGACGTGAGGCGAACCATGGTCTATGCGCATAAACGGATTTTTTCTGTTTGAATTTTATAGATCAACGATTTAAATTTATTTTAATTTATATTTATAAATTTTGTTTGCAAAAATCTATTTGTTATGATTTCAGTTTTTATACTGTGCAGATGATGTGGCACGAATCGAGAACATGTCCACATCGTTTGCGAACCAGCCTAGAGAATTTTTTTTCCGTCAGCAGCTGCCGCCCCCGTATGGGCCGAGATTGGATCGCATAAGGACCAAAATAAAGACGAGCGTTGGATGAAACGAACGGCCGATGCAGCTCTACTGCAAATACGTGCAGTAAAGAGGCTTACGGTAGCCAATCCGCGCCCGGCCCGCCGCCTGCCGCCCCTGTTTCCGGCCCGCCGTCGCGCCCGTCGCCCCCCG
>BCLG01001568.1:18401-31147 GCA_001602295.1 Zoysia matrella | reverse complement strand
TCGCGCCCGTCGCCCCCCGTCTCCGGCTCCGCCGTTGCGCCCGTAGCCCCCGTACCCGCTCGCCTTCCGCAGGCCGCAGCCGAGGGAGCCATCGCAGTGTGGGGTGTGGCCGTCGCCGCCTGCAGGCCGCAGCCGAGGGAGCCATGCCGCCGCCCGCTGCGGCGGTCCTTTGCCGGCACGGGCTTAGATTCTGCCTCCGTCGCCTTGCCACACTTCCAGAACACCCTACGTCTGCTGCTGGGGAGCCGCAGCCGCCGCACCCGACATCCAAGGACGCCTACTTCGCGGCGGTGCACCACCTGTCCACCATCGTGCGGCGCGACTTCTACCTGGAGCGCACCCTGAACCGGCTCCGCGTCCCGTCGCCGTTCCCACCGGACCTTGCGCTCCGCGTCATCCGGGCCGCCGCCCCCACCGCGCCGCTCCACGCCACGCGCTTCCTCGCATGGCTCCGCGCCAAGCCGTCCTTCGCCGCCTCCGCGGAGCATTTCGACGCCCTGCTCCTCCCCCTCGCTCGCGCGCGCCTCTTCCCCCACCTCTGGTCCCTCGCCTCTGACATGCGTGGCCTCGGCCTCCCCCTCTCGCCGGCGACTTTCTCCGCGGTTATCTCCTCCTACGGCCGCTCCCGCCTCCCTGATCAGGCTATCGAGGTGTTCAACCGCCTCCCCAAGTTCGGTTGCCCCCAGACTACCGAGGTCTACAACGCCCTCCTCGATGCACTCTGCGCCAACGGCAACTTCGTCGGAGCCTACAAGCTGCTCCGCCGCATGACGCGCAAGGGCGTCGCCCCCGACCGTACCACGTTCAGCACCCTAGTCGACTCCTGGTGTGCGGCAGGGAAGCTCCGAGAGGCGCAGGCGTTCCTCGATGACATGGCGAGCCGCGGGTTCCGCCCACCTGTACGGGCCCGAGACCTCCTCGTCGACGGGCTCGTCCGCGCCGGGCGCCTGGAGGAGGCCAAAGCCTTCGCTCTCCGCATGACCAAGGAGGGCGTGCTCCCCGATGTTGCTACATTCAACTCGCTCGCAGAGGCGCTCTGCGATGCTGGAGATGTGGAGTTCGCCGTGTCTCTTCTCGCTGATGCTTCCAGTCGTGGCCTTTGCGCGGACATCTCAACCTACAAGGTGATGCTACCAGCTGTGGCCAAGGCGGGCCGAATTGATGAGGCATTCCGGTTGTTCTATGCAGCAGTTGAAGATGGCCACAGGCCATTCCCAAGCCTATATGCAGCAATCATCAAGGCGCTTTGTAAGGCAGGGCGATTCGCAGATGCCTTTGCCTTCTTTGGTGATATGAAGACGAAGGGACACCCGCCAAATCGGCCTGTTTATGTGATGCTTGTCAAAATGTGTGTGAGGGGTGGTCGGTTCATAGAGGCTGCCAACTATCTTTTTGAAATGATTGAGGCTGGATTTGAACCACGGGCACCAACTTTTAATGTTGTAGTTGATGGGCTGCGTCATTGTGGGAAGCATGACCTAGCCCAAAAATTAGAGCAACTTGAGATGTCAGTAGAGGGAAGTCGAATGGATCAACCTTAGCAAGTTGCGTGCCACTGCTGCTGGATTTTCAGGTAGGCTTTGAGCTTCATTTTTCTTTAATCATGCAATTATTTCTTCCCAGAATGCCAATAATTTGCTACTGTATATATCTGTTATGCATTTCAACTTCTCAAATTTCCAAAATATACAATAGCGATCATTGTTTTTAATCACTACTCAGATCAAAATATTATAAAAATTATTGTTGATAATCTAAGCTGCCTAGATTACATGCTCTTATTAGGGCAGCGCTAAGGTAGACCATCTCCCCTTCTTTCACCTCCTAGGAGGTGAAATTCCAAATTAATCTGAACCGTCGAATTTTGAAAGGAAAAAAAAAAATAGTCCATGCAATGTCTCCGGCGAATTTTTCTTCCATGAAGCAATTTCCTTCCCGATGATGACGTTTATTTTCAAAATAGTCACTTACCTATTATACAACATATGCAACTTTCCATAACTTGTTGATCCCCTTCCAATTTAAATATTATAATAATTATTAATTATTTTAGTGCTTTTACCTCCTAGGATGTAAAAGAACCATTTCCTTCTCGAGATCCGTGAAAATGGACGGCTCATGTTCAATTAGGTCTACCGTAGAATTTGCCTCTTATTATTGGATTGAAAGTTGGATGTTGGATGCAAGAAGCTATTAATAAAAATAATATACTAGCTATAGCTTAAAATGTATCATGCATCTATTGCCTTCATTTAATTTACTGCAATGGGTTTATGAGTATCTTGCTCTACAGAACTACATTTTTCTTTACAACTGAATATTTGTCAACTAATTTGTTTGTATCTCATATTTTAAAGATGTTGTGAATAATATGCCGCTTGCGTACTCCTGCAAAATTCTTAGTCTATAGTTGTATGGTTTTTCCTCTTATTGGCATTTGGTCTTTCTGATTGGTCTTGATGAGTATCCCTGTTATTACATCATCTTTTATTTGTTTTGTTGCCAGAGTATTTTGAATGGGCCTTAGTGTGGATCCAGTCAGCAGAACATTGACCTGCATCTGCTGCATTTCTTGTACCATGCAATGAGAAATTTCCCTGGACATAGGATGTATCCAAGTGTCGCACAAAATGGATAAATATTATGCTTCAGAAGATACCCTTCTGACAGTATGCATCCAGGAGGATCCAGAATATTGCTGCAGCGGCAAAATTTATTTGATATTCAGTTACAGTCCATTGCAGTAAGCACAAGGTTAGAGATCAAAATATCCATGCGCTAGCTGTGGAGAAAGATGAATAATTCTTTGTGGATAGGGCTTGAAAGAATTATACTAGATGGGATGTGATGAGTATCTTTTCTGGCTACAAGAATCAATCTTCAATCTGCTGTGGAAATTCCTATGACAATCAGGTGTGTTGTGTATCCACAGTTTCAATTTGGTCATGTGAGGGTGGAAAGCATTTCATCACAAGTTGCTGTGGTCTTTTGAAAAATAGCTCCTCTTGTGCAGGTTGGAACTTGGATGGTAGATGAAGATCTTGTTTCCAGAAACACCCCGCAAAGAATCCTTGTCATTTCATAATTCTACGGTAAAGTTTGGGGAACTGAAGTATTCTTGATGACAGGAGCACAAATGTAGCAGAAGACAGCACTGGAGAAGGTTTTCCAGGCAGTGATGGGGTGGTTGATGACCCGGCTGAACACACATGGAGAGAAATTTTCATCTGAATTATGGATAGGTTGGCAAATGTTCCTAAAATTCTATTCGGTAGTAGTAAATTGCTAAACTATATTGATTTTAACTTATCCAAATTTCTTTCCACGGGAGCTCGCCAAACACAAGGTAGTTCATGTTTTGGAATACGGAGTAAGAATTATGTTTTCCTGCTTACATGTAATGGGCTGCGGCATTCTTGCACTCCAAATGGGCGGATAACGCTTTAGAAACTGTACCCCTGGTTGCTTGTGGTTTGTGAACATCCGGATCGCTTTGATCCAAATGGACGCTCGAGATCAAAGCAGACGAAAGATTGAGAGCTCCGTTGAGATATTAGCAGCACATCTTTTATATATTAAACATCATGCCTTCTCTGGAAGCTCGTTAGTCCACGTCAGCCAAAATACTTCTACCCATCCGATACAAAAAGGACGGTAAAAAATGAACTCATGCACGTTCTATTCAGAATTTTCCCCTTCCGTTGGAGGCTCATGGGCACCTTTGACACCATCGAGGAGGCTGCTGCCACCTTTCGACACCGCGTGACGCCGCCTCTGTTGGTGTGGTGCGGCCACCAACCTTCGTCCATGCACCGCCTAGCTGCGGCTAGGGTCGAGGTTGGTGTGGGCGACACTGGAGGCCAGCAGGGTCGACGCCGGCGCGGGCATGGCTGGCCCGAGGGATGCCGGCGCAGGTTGGAGATAGGCGCAACTGGCGCAAGCGATGCCAGAGGCTAGCGGCACTGCTGGGGTCAAGGCTGGTGCAGTCGTGGCCGGCGCGGGGGACGCCGGCGAGGTCGGAGATAGGCGCGGTCGCGAACGGCGGGGCTTCGATGGTCAAGACCGGCGGTACAGGCGACCGTCGCGAGCGAGGCCAGAGACCAAAACGGACGTGGGCTGCGGGGCCAAGGCCAGCGTTGCAGGCGACCGACGCGCGCAAGGCCGGTGGTGCGGCAGCTGGTTTGAGGATGGTGAGGGTTGGTGATTAGGGTTGTCAATAGTGTTGCTGTGTTTTATAGTATTAGCTGGATATTGAACTGGGCCTAAAGTGCGATTGTGCCGAATAATTTTAGTGCTTTTAGATGGTTTGTGGTTCTGTGATGACATTTTTACATCACCATTCATCATATAATCTGATCCTGTTAAAATTGATCGGGTGAAAAAAGCACATTGGATAACTGCAAGGATTTACTGGTATAGGCATGTCCATTGTGCTATTCGATCACTCTTACCGTTAATATTTATTCCAAGATCTTTTTCTTGTTCTAGAAAGGGACAAATTTGTAGCGAGACAGTGATTAGTACAAAAACTTTTTTTACTGTGTCCATGTTCCTTTATTTAGGGATAGACCAATCAAAATAGGAGCATAGTAATGATTTATGTTTCATAAAATCTTGCTTTTAAATTAGATATTTGATGTGAAAACTTTATCAATATTAATATGAACAAACAAAGGTGCATGAACTTGATAAGGAATTAGAGGAAAACAAAAAAAGTTTGATAAAAATAAACTACTATAATATTACAACTGATTCTGGTCTCCATAGGCCCTGTTTGGCACAGCTGGAACTTAAAAAGAAGCCAGCTTATTTTGAGCTACCCAAATGAGCTGCTGTCAAAATAAGCTGCTGTTAAAATAAGCTGACTGTTTAGCAATCTGCTTTTTCCTGTGTTGGTCAGCTGCTAAGTTCCATTTGCAAGTGAGAAATGTCCAAAATGCCCCTATGAGTTTATTGAGACATATTCATACTAAATGAGGGATTTTATGACCATTAATATTTGACTATCACAGTACAATGTGGATATTAAATATTCATACATGGTACAAATTGAAGTTTTACCATTTTGAGGCACAAAATACTATCACATACAACTATCACTAATATCCAGCTAAGGCTGTCGCAATAGCATCACACACATCACCCATATCTCCTTCATCCACGTCATTAGTGTTCGGTCCAATATCACCATCAACATATGTCTCATTTGACATATTATCAAAATCCACATCAGGTAAATTACTCTCTCTAATAAAGTTATATAAAGCCATGCAAGCAACTATGATTTTCTTTTGTTTTTCTATAGGATAACTCGGCACATTAAGACGAATGCGCCATTTCATTTTAAAAACACCAAATGCACGCTCAATGACATTTCAAAGAGATGAATGAGCATGATTGAAGATCTCCTTTAACCCAATCGGTTGACTGCCATTGTGAAATTCTGAAATGTGGTACCTTTGACCCTTATAGGGTGCTAAATAACCCTTTCGGTTTGGATAACCTGAGTCAACGAGATAGAATTTCCCTACATAGAAATCAAATGCAAATATGAGCATGTTCACTATTTTTAACAGCCACTATTAGAGATGAGAAAAAATAAGTGAAAAATACCTTCTGGAGGATGTGGAAACTTATCCTTAAACTTCATCAAAGTATCCCTCCATATACGTGTGTCATGAGCTCATCCAGGCCACCCGACCACCACAAATGTAAATCTCGTATCAAAGTCACAAACATCCATAACATTTTAACTACAATATCCATGTCGATTAATGTGCACTAATTGCTCCCAAAGCGGCACAGTGACTAGAATATGAGTGCCATCAATAGCGCCAATACAATTTTTGAAATGAGGCCAAGACCTATGCTCCTGAAGCTTAGTATGTACTACAGCAAAGATACTATCTTTAGGATTGATATTATGAGCAGCCAAACGGGTTACATATTCTAAAACTTCAGTGAACTTTCTACTGATAGTCTCCTTAGAATGAGTAAAAATGTGCTTGGCTTGACAAACTGACTGGGATGCACCACACATCCATAAAAATAAACCCAATGCTTCTATGGAGCACATCTCATTTGATGGTGTTAACCTATAATCACTGACTAACAAGTCATGTAAGCTATAGAACATTGACCTCCTCATTCGAAACATATCATAACAATCATCTGAATCTCTAAGGTGCTTTTGAACCCACTGAATTCCGATCTCCTCCGGTATTTTTCTTGCCTTCTTATTATATGAGCCACTGTAATCTAGCATTGCATAAGCTGCAACTGCAGCAGCTTCATATAGCCAATCATCATCTTCATCTTCTATCGCTTGGCTTGTCAGCTCATATCACTTGAGTCACTTGAGCTTAAAGCCATCTGTCAGCAGTAAAATAAAAAGAAATTCAACACAAGCACACATTGTACATGAGTGATAATACCAGGTTCAAGACATAGCATAAAAAATTCAACACAAGCACACATTGTACGTGGCTGATAATACCAGGTTCAAGACATAGCGTAAGTTAAATTGTTACACACAATACAGTACTCGGTGCTAATTTAAAAAACTTGTCCACAAAAATGATAGAAAACAGAAAGAATACATCAAGAAACTAGTTATTTAATGTTTCTTCCTCTCCTCCCAGGTCCTCCTTAGCCAAGCAAGCTTTCCTTCCGAAGTCCTCAAAGTAGAAAACACATCTCGATACTCTTTTTTGATGAGTAGTTGTGTGGCATAGAAATGTTCATCACTTCTTTCTTCTGCCCCTGCTGCAATAACTGAACCCAACATCTCAGTTATCTCTTCCTTAACAATATCATGATGAGGAGATGTTGCTGATTGTTTGCTTGATGTAGCCTTTTTCACAAATGTGTCCACAAGTCGCTTAAATTGCATATCTCTAAAATTTTTTTTAGGTTTATTTGCTGGCGATACTTGCATAGCCCTTTTGCTAGAATGCCTATTGACAACTGGCGTCACAGCAGAGCTACTCCCTCCATCAACTTCACCAACATTGTGGGTCACATCATCTGCCCCTGGCACCAGTGCGGACTCATTGGTGCATGTTGCACCACTAAACATAATCTCTAAATCATCTTCATTTTCCAAAGGTGCAAACCGAAACTTTTGGAATCTTGGGATTGCCTGCAATATATAATAGAAATGTCAACAAACTACAATTTAACTATTGTAAATGCTATATCATTAAAAAAAACATGGTTGCATACTGCAATTTTTTCTGCCCACCAAGTGGCATCAGCAGCAATAGTGCCAGTTTTAGGATCTCTTCCCAACCCTGAGGCTTGGAGATTTAATGTCTTCCATGTTGTATAATCAACTTTCAAAGAATCTCACCTATTTTTCAGTTGAGTACTAGTGTAATTCTTGCCAGTGCGTTCATTAAATTGGGCCATAAGGTTAGCATAACCTCTGTTGTTGAGGCAACTATTTGGCCTGTTATTTGCAATCACTTGTTGCACACAAATCTCATTGAAAACATTGGCTGCATTGGCATCCCATTTTGCACTCGGTTTCCTGACTTTTTCCACTGTCTCCATCTAAACAGACAACATATAACATTACTTATCTAATAGACTATGCAACTATTTCTTGTTCATTTGCATTTTGTAATCAAATCCAACACTGGAATGCTCACTGCAGAAGGATTAAAAATCATATACAAGTTACCTTTGCTTGTCAGTTGTGCTAGAAAAGGCGGCTCCCAGAACTCGTTGGAGGAAGGGTCGGCGGTGAGGAGGGTCGAAAGGCGGCGGCTGAAGGTTCGGTGGTGGCAAAGGGCTCCAGATCTGCTGGCCTAGAATCTGGGGGGCTTGAGCTCTGGTGCGAATCGAGCCTACGGCAGTGCGAATCGAGCTTCCGCGGGACCAATCGAGCTCCTATGGCACCGGCGCAGACTTGACTGGTCGAAAAACGACAGCGTGACTTGGGAGCTGGCTCTGGCGGCGGCGGCGCGACTTGGGAGCAGGCTCCAGCACCGGCGGCCGCGAAACCCTAGCTCGCCTCTCTAGTCGCCTGTTCTACTGTTGGATTGTTTCTCATGGGTGGGAGTCGAATGGAGTCTGGTGGCCGGTGGAGCTGAAGGGATGGCCCTTTTTTATTGGATGGCAAAAGAGGGTAAATACTTGCAAAGTAAGGGGCACTCTGGTTTCTCATCTCCGCAGAAGCGTGAAAAAAGCTGGTCACGGGACGCTTTTTTCTTCCTCTGGTCCGTAATGTAAACCCCAGACGCGCGGTGAAAAGAAGCACCAGAAAATTTTGTCGTTTGGCAGGACAACCAGATTATTTTAGATGAAAAATTAGAAAGTAGCGGCACCAAACAGGGCTATAGTCCAAGTTTTGGGACCAGAATCTGGTGCGGCGGTAGTAGCGACTGCAAGTTAAGCAGTCGCTCAACCACATCCGCATGCTTGCAGACCGACGATTAGCGATCCGACAGCGTGCAGTGGCAGTGGAAGTGAAGACGGGAGAAGATTCATCTGTAGACGTTTAATCCATTTAATTTTAAACGGTTAATTTTCAAAAATTCAAAAATTATTTTTTTTCTAAAATTATTTCGTCAGTTTCGTCTCATCGAATTTTTCGTGTAGGGACCCTTTGAGTTATTCTCAAAGTTTCTTAAATTTGTTCCTTTAGTTTTTAAAGTTTTTTAAAATTATTCCATTAGATTCCTCTCATCGACCTATTCGTGAAGGTAGCCTCCAATTTATTACTAAAGTTTTCTAAAGTTGTTCTACTAATTTCCAAAGTATGCTAAATTTGTCAAATTTTTAAAACTAATGAGAACTTTAGTAAACTTTTTGAATAATTCGCCTTCACGAAGAGTTAACCTAACGGAAGAAAACTTTAGAAATTAAAAAAAAACAACTTTAAAAAATTTTAGTAGTAAATTTTAAGAACTAACATAACAAATTTAAAAAACTTTAGAAATAACTTAAAAAAGATCCTACACGAAGAGCTTGACGAGACGAAACAGGTGGAATAATTTTAGAAAATTTTAGAAACTTAAAAGAACTTATTTGAATTTCTAAAAATTAAGCATTCAAAATTAAACAGACTAAACATCTACTCGTACTTAGACGAATCGCGGTAGGATCCCTGACCGTCGGGCTACAATCGTGCAGCTGTGGTTGAACTACTGCTTAACTTGCAGTCGCTACTGCCACCGCACCAGATCCTGGTCCAAGTTCTGGATATGGGAATGAAGCGCCTACAGCCGACTTTGCATAACTTATGATTCTTACCATTTTCAATTGTGATATTGTAGTTTAGACATAATTATATTTAATATCAAATGCATTTCAGAAGCATATCTTTTGTATTATTAAAAATTGCCATTTCGAACATGTTTTTAGAATCTGTCTGTCTCCTCCAGTGATAAAAGGGGCATCAACCTGATCATCACTTAGGATACCTGGGAGAAAAAGAAGTTACAGGACATTGATGACAGTAGAATCTTGCATTGATGCTATAAAAGACCGTGTTGCTGAGGCAAGTAGTATATTTCCGATATAAACTTATCATTTAATTGTGCATATAAGAATTGCGCATGAAACATTTTTAGTTTTATATATTTTTGCCTTCTTTTTCTCTCTGTAGTCTTGAACTAATGTGTAATTCATATACAAGGAGATTCAATATACACTTATAAGATAATCTATATTGATCTTTTTTTTTATTTAGTGTATTTGATATGCAAGGTTATCAACTCGGCTGCTGTGTCTTAAAAGATCCAAAGTATTTGTCTGGTACAGAAACTTACCTTTTTTTATATCTAGAGATTGCTGCTGTTGAACTGTAATTATTCATTGTATGATTTTACTGTAAAAATGCTGGTGTATGTGCTTCTTTACTATTTGAACATCTCGTTAGGTTCATTGCCATTGAGCTAACATATTTCACGTCTTCACCTAAGGCTATTTGCATTCATATCATCACTTTGAGGTGGATTTTCATCTATACCATCAAACCAGTTAATGACATATTGAACCAGACCCTACATGTCAATGACACAAAGTGATGGTATAGATAAAAAATACATCTAAAGTGATAGTATAGATGGAATTATTCAAAAACAAAATGATCGCAAGTTTGAAGATGTGATATTTGTCTTAGTTCAAAAAATTTCTAAAGGCAACAAAGGGACTATTCTCAGTATTTTATTAGCTTGGTGCTTATAACTATATACTCATTAGTCAGTATGTATAAAAATAAGGCACTGTCTAAAGCGAGTTTATAATCACTATGCTTACTCATTTGTCTAAGCAAGACACATTGACTAAAGATAGAGATAGATAGGATAGGAACGAAATGGACTACACCATTCATTCAATAAGTTGTATCGATTCAATGAAATTCACAAAGACCACCACACCTGCACTCCTCATGGGTAAACAACAATGTGATTAACCTGGTCTTACCCACATAGTGGAGTATAAGCATAGCGCGGTAATCTGCGCTATTTTTCTAGTTCTCTACTAGAAAGCTAGCGCGGCATTGCCGCGCATTTTTGCAGCCTCTGTTTACTATGTTTTTATCCTAGGTGAAAACATATCTAAAACACAAAGATTTTATCGTTTGGTATATACAACATTTGAAAGAATCATATATAAGGCAATCATATTTCAGAAAAGCAAATTTTAAGCTCAAATATTGTGGTGCCCTATTTTGACTTAATCTGAAATGTGATGCAAAATACAAAAAATAAACTAAGAATACAAATTGTTGCAAGGAAGGTAAATTCAAGATCTCTTCATAACTGACTGAATTAAAATTCACGATATAGGAGGAAACAATTGATGCTTGTGGTTTATCTGGGCAGCAAGCTCCTTTGCGTGAAGGATCACATCTGGTGCTATAAAAATATAAGATGACAGTGCCTAAAGAGAGGAGATGAATAAGTACTTACTCATAAAAAAAAAAGAAATATGCTTATTCTACTAAAGCGTCACCTGTGTTGCTGCATCCCTTTGTCATGAAAAATAGGAATAAGTTGTTCTTTGGCCTGCAAATGATAGTTCATCAAAAACATATACCCACTGACGATAAGATAGTATTGGACACCTTAGAAAACTGTGGATTAACTACATAGGTCAAGATGCATGGCTTAAAGAACTCTCACCAGCATGAGAAAATTAAAATAAGCACAGTAAATATCTCCAAGTATTGTTGCACAGCAGGTGGATTATTTCTCTAGACAAACATACTACAGAGTATGTCATTTAAATCTTTAAACTTTTACCAATGCAAGAAATAACAGTAATGCATGATGATAGAGAAGGTTTTAACATAAAAACATGTGAACGCTAGATGTCACTTGTCCAACTAAATTGTCATTTACATAGTGTGACAAAACTCATATAGTCTGACACACACGAATGTTACACCCTATGTACCTGGTAAAAAGACTGAATAATATGTTTTAAGAGAATGAAGTTACCCATAGCAATGGAAAAAATCCTCATGTTATATATCAGGTAATAACATCACAGTTCCATCATCGCAACAGTAGACCATAAAATCGTTTTTAACTTAGGGACACAATACTAACACTAAATTAGCACAGCTAGTACACGCAAAGGAGTCAATTTACGTACATAAATATATTCTACGGCAAATACTCAGAAGTATAAAGACACAGAAGTTTGTTAGGGAAAAGCACCAAATAGAACTTTGTCAAGGCTTCTTGTGCTGAAGCTCAACCGATTCTGAACTTAATTGTGCAGCTGGTTCGGTCCCTATCTGGTACCCCGGGTGCAAAACATTCCTTATAACAATAAGAAAGGCATACAAGTTATCTTTTTTCCTTACAAACTGTTGTGGCTGCTTACCCTGTATATGGTGTTGAGGCCTCCTTCGTCATTATTCTTTTCACGGAGGTTATCAGTTGCTTCTTGCAAGGTAGGTAGATCGAACACCACACATTTTCCTCTTTCAATTTTCTTCGGTGCTGGTGCTGCAAACATGTAATCAGTGATGTCAACAGTCTAATCTTTCTGTAGCAAACAGTCAAATGGTATGCTTCTTACCTTTTCGTTCTTGACAGTTTTTCTCTTCTTCAAGCATATCAAAATAGAAGCTAAAATAATCAACAAGAGAACGGAATAGCCGAATAGGCAACAGCTGCAGCGATATTTGCTTCCATGCTTTGTCTACCTGCAATAATAGTATGCACTCCTAAATCTTGGACCGCTTACCGTGCATTGATAAGTTACCACACTTAGTATTCTAAAATCAAAATTTCTGTCAAATCTATTGTTTCATGTAACTGACTTTCTCAATTTACTTTCTCCACTTGCCGGTGGAGTCAATTTTTAGGAACCTGCACGGGTGAGGCCGCCACCAGCGACACCGGGGTAGGGAGCTGCAGCAGTGGAGTGCCGAAAAAGAAAATATTCAGCTCGTGGTGTTAATTGCACAGGCATGCCGATGCACCTCCCGGTAGCACTCCCGCTGAAATACTTGGGCATCATCTGAATCAAGTTTGCGAGGCAGCTCTGACAATCTGTCGGTTCCATATCTGCGTGAATTGCAGCAGCCCGTGGATCCTCAGGCGCAGGCAGCGAGCTCCGGCACGGCGGCGGCCTCGGCCATGGCAGAGACGAGGGCGGACAAGCGAGGCCGCGGCCATGGAACAGTCCGCGGAGGTGATGCGCTTCAGGAATTGGATGGCGCGACAGGGGGTCCTCGGCGTGGAGGGGGTGGGGCTTCGAGAGGGCTCCCAGCGGAGGCG
>BCLG01001568.1:0-18391 GCA_001602295.1 Zoysia matrella | reverse complement strand
GCGCTGGGGAGCAGGGAGTCCAGTCAGCCTGTGCTCATCGGAGCGGGCGGCCGAGGCGGGTAAGGGGCGGCCACGGCGGGGTTGGGGGTGGTGGGCCGTGCTGGGCGAGGGCGCGCGGCGAGGCAGGCGCAGTGCGGGCAGGGGCGCGGGCGGCCGAGGCATGGGCGGATCTTTGCCGGGGCGGGGGCTGCCAGAGTCGGGGGAGGCTGGGCCGGGTTGGGGGCGGTCGAGGAAGGGGCGGCCGAGGCGCGAAAGGGACGGGGCTACGCCGGACCGGTGGAGGCTGTCCGCGATGTGGGCCACGTGGCACGATGTTAGATTGGCGACGTGGCGCGATGATAGTACAGAGATATGGGACAACTTTCGTATATGCTCCTAGAAGATTGGGAACCTAGCTCAGAGCACGCTATCGGCACGTGCCTCCGTGGATTTATTTGATCATTTAGAATTTATTTCGTGGAGATTTTAATAATTTGACATAATAATTTAACATAAATAATCGTTATAGTACAAATATATTAAATTATCGAAGCTCACGAAAGGAGTCCTCAATCCTCAGATCCCTCGCCTCGGTACCATTTCCATGCGCAGCGACGGTGGACCCGTTCAGATGAGATTTTTGTAGCGTTTTCCAGCGTCGCTGTTTACTGTTGCAAAGTAGAGAGAAAGTTGCAGCCGAACGCCGCAGCTGCCGCCGTAAAAATCTGAACCGAACGGGCCCGGTGAGAGCAAAGCTCAGCCTCTGATCCAGGTCCAGTCCAGAAAAGAAAGCATCTGGGCCGTTGGCTCCGCGTTTTCAATCCTGTCCTTTGGAACACTCTAGAACCCCACACCATTTCCATTTTTAAACCCACTCCTCTTTCACTCGCGTAGCTTCTCCCTCGTGCACTCACTCTCTCGAACCTTCCAAAGCCCAGGAACCTAGCGAGCTCGCAACCCTAGCACCGCGCGCAGATCTCGCCTCGGCTTCCCCGCCATGGACGAGGACTTCGACATGCCGCAGCCCGGCGCCGAGGACATGCTGGACGACGAGATGGGTGACTTCGGCCGCGAGGGGCCGGTGATGAAGGTGGGCGAGGAGAAGGAGGTCGGGAAGCAGGGGCTCAAGAAGAAGCTGCTCAAGGAGGGCGAGGGGTGGGAGACGCCCGAGGTCGGCGACGAGGTCGAAGGTACGGGCGCTTCCGCCTCCTGGGATAAGCCCTACGCAGTGATTGATTTGTCTCGGTGTGGTCCATTGTTTGGCCTGCTTTGGGAGTGTGATGGTTAATGGTGGGTTTAGGCGAAATTTGCAGCTCACCCTTATTACGTCGTCATCTATTATGTTCGAATGGATCCGGGGACATTACGCTAGTAAATGTAGGAGCAGAAGTTTTTAGAGTAATTTGCTGATATCATGCTTGTGATGAATAATGTGGAGATCGCTCTGTATTGTTGTTGAGAAATTTGAAACGAGTGAAGCAGTGCTGACGTTGCACTGTTGATGATGTTTCAGTGCATTACACCGGTACGCTCCTTGATGGAACAAAGTTCGACTCAAGCCGAGACCGCGGAACACCCTTCAAGTTCAAGCTGGGACAAGGTATTTACCCTTGCGCTTATGATTTTTGTGGCTCAAGTTTGGGTCTCTGATCGAAGTATCACTAGTAAAGTAGTTAGTGTCAACACAATTATACTTACTGGTCTTTTGTGAAATTCTGAGCTCATTTTTCATTTCCTGTTGCAGTTTCTTTCACCTGCTATGTTATTGGCAAATGCGACTATGATTTACTGATTGTGTTGAAACCTGATGAGTGTAATTTATGTTTATAAGCTTAGAAGATTTTTTTTATATTGATTGTTACTGGTGTTCTAACATTGCTTAAACCATGAGAGTGAAAACACATGCAAGCATGCCTGGTATGAAGGGCCAATTGATGCCTAAGAAATCACTTGTGACCGTCAGCCTCAAGAGCCTTTTTATGGTTATTTGGGTTTAGTCTTGCTCCAGTGCTGGCTGTGTCAAGAACTTTGCAATGCTGAAGAACAGATTGTGGAATTACCTATTCAGCTACTATATTTTAAATTTCTCCAGGTCAAGTGATTAAGGGTTGGGATCAAGGCATCAAGACCATGAAGAAAGGGGAAAATGCTGTTTTCACCATTCCGCCTGAACTGGCTTATGGTGAATCGGGTTCTCCCCCAACCATTCCACCCAATGCAACTCTGCAGTTTGATGTTGAGCTGCTTTCTTGGACCAGTGTCAAAGATATATGCAAAGATGGTGGCATATTCAAGAAGATACTGAAAGAGGGAGAGAAATGGGAGAATCCAAAGGACCCTGATGAAGTTCTTGGTAACTTTTTATTATTTTTGTTCTAGTTCAATATATACATTATAGGAGTTTCCCACACTTGGTTTTCTAGCTAACTCTCTGCATTCCTGTAGTGAAATACGAGGCTCGGCTTGAGGATGGTACTGTTGTATCCAAGTCTGAGGGGGCAGAATTTACTGTTAAAGAGGGTGAGTCTTTCATGCTTGTTTTATACACATGGCTTGCTGATACATTTAACTTCTAACAATTGTTTTTAATGATCACAATCTATTGCCAGGTTATTTTTGTCCTGCCCTTGCAAGAGCTGTCAAAACCATGAAAAAGGCAGAAAAAGTGCTCCTTACAGTCAAACCGCAGTGTGAGTTCCTCTACTTCAGAATTCACACACTTTTTCTTGCTACTCCATATTTCCTATTGAGCATGACAATAGTATGGTTTTTCTAATTTCACAAAAACAGATGGTTTTGGTGAGAAAGGTAGACCAGCTTCTGCTGAGGAAGGTGCTGTGCCACCTAACTCCTCTCTACTCATCGACCTTGAGTTGATCTCGTGGAAGACCGTCACGGAGATTGGGGATGATAAGAAAATTCTTAAGAAGGTTCTCAAGGAGGGAGAGGGCTATGAGCGACCCAACGAGGGTGCCGTCGTTAAAGGTATGTATGCTTTAGTGGAACCTTGTGAGCAGCTGATTGTTTGTGCATATTGCTTTCAGTTGACTACTCTCTTGAACTTGCTAAGGTGTATTTTACTCTTCATACACTAAACTGTATCACTTTTTTACTGTTGACAGTCAAAATCATGGGGAAACTTCAGGATGGCACTGTCTTTTCAAAGAAGGGACACGATGAAGAGCCATTTGAATTTAGGACTGATGAAGGTTGGCTTTTTCTTTTCCATCTCTTCACTATTGGCACATTGAGACCATGATATTAACTCAATTCAGTAAGCATAACATTTTTTATTTTTATTTTTGCTAATGATAT
This sequence comes from Zoysia matrella, assembly GCA_001602295.1. Taxonomy (NCBI): domain Eukaryota; kingdom Viridiplantae; phylum Streptophyta; class Magnoliopsida; order Poales; family Poaceae; genus Zoysia; species Zoysia matrella. The sequence continues at coordinate 15,097 of BCLG01001568.1, read as the reverse complement.
TCTTTCAGAGGAAGTTATTGATGGTCTTGATCGTGCTGTTCTGAACATGAAGAAGGGAGAGGTTGCTCTTGTTACCATTCCTCCTGAATATGCATTTGGTTCAGCTGAATCCAAGCAGGATCTTGCTGTGGTTCCACCGAATAGCACAGTAGTCTATGAAGTGGAACTTGTATCATTTGTGAAGGTATGTGTCAGATTGTCAGCTCTATGTTTGTCATAGTACAATGCTGGTGGAGTGACAGTTGGAAACTGAGCATTATTTTCTTGTACACAGGATAAGGAGTCATGGGACTTGAACAATGAAGAGAAGATTGAGGCTGCTGGTAAGAAGAAAGAAGAGGGGAATGCACTGTTCAAATTGGGCAAATATGCTAGAGCATCCAAACGTTATGAGAAGGTCTGGCACTGTCCAGTTTTTGTAGTAGTATTGTACAACTAGTACTCACTGGATCTTGATTTGCTGCTTCTCTATGATTGACTAACTGTAACATCTGTTAATTCCAGGCTGCAAAGTATATTGAGTATGACAGTGCATTCAGCGAAGATGAGAAGAAGCAATCCAAGCAACTGAAGATCAGCTGCAACTTGAACAATGCTGCCTGCAAACTGAAGTTGAAAGACTACAAGCAAGCTGAGAAGCTTTGCACCAAGGTTGCCTCTATTCCTGGAATGACTAATGGTATTCCCAATACAGCATGCTTACAATGAGGGTGTCTCTTGCCAGGTTCTGGAACTTGACAGCCGAAACGTGAAGGCTTTGTACAGGAGAGTGCAAGCTTACATTCAACTTGCTGACCTTGAACTAGCAGAGGCCGACATTAAGAAGGCACTTGAAATTGATCCCGACAACAGGTCAGGATCTTCAATATGGTTTGTTTAGGTGTGTTAATCAGCTCCACGAGTGTCTATTTCATTCTGACAATGTTGATGTCTCAGGGATGTGAAATTGGAATACAAGATCCTGAAGGAAAAGATCAAGGAGTTTAACAAGAAGGATGCCAAGTTCTATAGCAACATGTTCGCTAAGATGACCAAGTGATAGTGATTGGCTGAATACTTGCAAGCAAAGAATCAAGACAGTTTGTGCTGCCGAAGAGCTTGCTTGTTGCGTCACATTTAGCTTTTTCTTCGTGGATTACTTTGTAGTGTAGTTTGCACGGATGCTTTAAGTTGTTAAAATCTTCGATGCTGAGAATTTACTTCTACGATTACTTGATAAATTGATCGGCTGTGACCATTCCGTGTAGAATATTTTTTTCCCTAATCTGAATATTCATGCCCTCTTTGAATGAGGGCTTCTGCCTCATGTGAAGCGTGCATAGCGCTCAAACTCTTGCTCGCTTTCAAAATCCAGACACCAGAAGCATGAAACGACGTGCGGCGAAAAGCGAAACAATTGTGCATGCGGTGTGATGACACGAATGGCAGAGTAAATCTGAACATTATAATTATACAAAATTAACATGTCAAACTGGAACAAGTATTCTGGGCGCGCCTAAACTAATGTACATCAACACACAAAAACATAAATGAACTTAACAAGCATGACCAAAGCACGTCTCCCGTCTTGAAGGCGCTGACAGCTGAGATGACCGCTTAGGTGTGCAACATCAACAGTGGCGAATACCCTGACTCAGCTGATACTGGACTACTGGAGTAGCATCAATGCATTGATGAACAGCAAATAAACGGCACCCACTGTTGTTTCTTTCCTTTGGACTTCTTCTCGGCTGGTAATCTTGCAGGTGAGTTCCAGTCTTGCTGCCCAGAACCAGCTTTGGGAGAGCCTGGCTTCACAGGTGACTCGTTATCTTTCGAGGAGGATCGGCGCCTGAATGACAGGACTCTGTCCTTGGTGCTCGGTTTCTTCTCTTTGGCCTCCACGTTCTTATCGGCAAGGAGGACCTTCAAGGAGACATGGCTCCTGTCCGAATCCACAATCACTTCCTTGTCAGCGACTTCTGCATTCTGATCAGCTTCTTTCAGATCATCCGTGCTTTGTGTTGTGCTGATCTCCTTTGCAGCAACTTCTTCCTTCTGTTCTGTCCCTTCAATGGTATCTGTTTTGTTTGTCGCTTCAGATTTATCTGAAACTGCAATTGTCGTGGCATCTTTATTCTGCATGCCTGTTTCAGCATCATATGCGCTCTGCAGTGTGTTGTTTTCACCAGAGATCTGCTCTGCTGTAGTTTCTTCATTCTTCTGCTTCTCTTTGACATCATCTGTACCACCTACAGTTTCAATCTTGGATAGTGCAGGTTCTAAAATAGGCTCTATATCCTTCTTTTCTTCGACATTGTCTGTGATGTGTGTTGCATTTGTCCTGTGGGACGTAATGTCTTCAGATGTTTCGCCATTCTTCCTCTCTTCAACACAATCAATCCTAGTCACCATACCTATGCTGTGAGAGGTAGGATCCATCACAGCCATTTCGTGCTTCTCTCCAACATTATCTGTGCTGTGTACCATAGTTTTCTCATGAGAACTTGAGTCCTCAGTCATGTCTACATTGTGCATCTTTTCCTCATTAACAGGGCTGTATATCATGCTGGTACTGTCAGAGATATCACCAGCACTAATTTCTTCACTCTGCTTCTTGTCTTCAGCATTATTGGTAATGTTCTCTGCTTTGTTATCTGAAATAATGACCTTTTCTTCAGTAGATTCTGCGGTACATAACATACTTCTCTCACGGTTAGCCTGTACATCAACTTCAATCTGCTTGTTTTCTTCAACACCGTCTATGTTTCTTGACATGGTGTCCTTTTCAGGAGCTGGGTTGCTGATGACTTCTTCAACCTGCTTTTCTTCTTTGATATTGCTCATGCTTGGTATATTGCAAGAATTGGTTTCTGCAATTGCCCCGTTCTCATTTTCCCCATAATCATCCATACTGCTAACCGCACTAGTTTCATGAGATGTGGAATCTGCGATGATATCTTTATCATGCTGCTTTTCTTCAACCAAGTCTGTGATACGTGCCTTATTTAAATCATGGGTAGTAGGGTCTGTAATTGATTTCTCATTCTGCCCCTTTTCTTCAACATCATTTGTGCTATTGACCATATTGATTTCATGTGCGGCAGAGCTTAGATCCACTAGGTCAGCTTGAGACGGCACAACAGTATTACTGGTCACATTTTCCTTTATGCTTTCCCCAATTGATATATCAGATAAACTAACATTCTTAATGTTATCCGTGCCACCAACAGATATGACTTCAGCATTTATAGCAGGCCCAGTTGCACTTGATATTATTTCAATGGTTCCATCTGTAGAGTGCCCATAAAAGTTTAAGTTTATACAACTGATACAAGACATAGAACAACTAGAACATGGTGGCCAGCAATGTTTTTGGTTGCCAAATTTGACCTGAGCTAGTCAACTATACCTTAAAGGTAGGTAGACAGTGAACCATGATTGTACATTGAAGCCTTCTAATTAAGCTTTACTGAAATGAACTTCAGGTACAAAATGAAATGATGTTTATGATACTGATAAAATGAACATAAAAAATAGAGATTTCAGCGTAGCAGCGTTACCACGCTTAGGTACTATCAGCATGCAGCGATAACCGATATACTATTTGATAGGTCAACTAACCAAAATTACACAATACTGCTTACAAATACCATTTTATCATTCTTCCAAGATACTAACTTCATTTTACAGAAAGATAATATAATTAATACAAAATGCAGAACTTAATTCTCACCTTTGTTGAGACAATGCTCTCCTTCAGAGATGTCTGCAGGTTCTGGAACTGCCAGATGATCTTCTGCCACAGAGGTAGAGTCAGGTCGCTCCTGGGGGCTGACAGTGTCAGTAGCATCCAAGTGGAAGTCATCAGTACCAACAGGTACCTGAGTACCAGACATAACAGGCTCCTCAGTGTTAGGAATTAGCACATCTGAGCTAGTTAATATTGGACTGTTTTGATGGCTTGATTCAGGTTCATCATTAGGGATATCTTCACTAAGTTTTTTGCCGGATGCATCTTCCTCCACTCCAGTGTTGAGACAATGCTCTCCTTCAGAAATGTCTGTCTGTTCTGGAACTGCCAGACGATCTTCTGCCAAAGAGGTAGAGTCAGATTGCTCCTCAGGTTTGACAGTGTCAGTAGCTTCCAAGTGGAAATCATTCATGGCAACAGGTACCTGAGTGCCAGACTTAACAGGCTCCTCAGTGTTAGGAACACGCTCAACTGAGTTAGTTAATATTGGACTGCTTTGATGGTTCAATTCAGGTTCATCATTAGGGATTTCTTCACTAAGTTTTTTGCCGGATGCATCTTCCTCCACTCCAGTGTTACTGTGCCCCTCTCCAGCTTCACTTTCTACATTTTCTTGATAGAAGGAATCAAGATGGTCACCATTTACAGTTTTTCTCTCAATTGGTATATCATTGTCGATAGTATTAGCCATACTTTCTACTCCAGTGACATTGGTGCCATTTGGCTCAGTGATTACATCATTTGATTGTTCAGAAATTTCACCTCCAGTTGCATCTGATGCTAATGCTAGAGACACAACATTTGAGTGCTGCAATTCAGATACAGATAATTCTGGACTGACCCCTTCACTATATCCTGGCTCTGGTGGAAGAACAGGAGCAGAGATAGTCTGAAGCTGCTCAGAAGTAACAGCTGATGCCGGAACATATGGAGACCCCTCTTCAGAAAGTGATGCTTTTCCTGAGTGTTGTGTAGCCACATCATTCAGAGTACCACCATCGTCAGTTCTGTTTGTCTTTGGAGTGATTTCAGAAGCAATACCACTGTGATCTTCGAGAAATTTATCAATGATGACTTGAGCCCCAGCACCATCATGAGAAGAATGCTCTACAAAAGACATGCACAGAACCATCAGTGTCATGGATTCTAAAGACATCCACAGAACAACAATACACATATGCTGGTATTTGTGATGTATCATAGAGCAATTAACAATGACCCAAAAATACATTGAAGAGGATGCACACCAATAGTACAGTGAATATTTAAATAGATCGGGAGTCTCTAAGCCAGCGAAGCATTGCTAGCAGCACAGCGTGGCGTCCCATGCCTGGCTTCAAGCAACATGATGCCGGCCTCAGTAATTTATTGGACTGGATTATTCTACAAAACTTATGGTGATGCAGTTTGGAAGTAACACAAACAGCTAAAAGCAGTTCTGTATCAGGACCAAAACAATGGTAATATTATACTAACCCCAAGAAGACAACGAAGCACCCACACTATGTTACTACAGATTACCCAAACGGATAAGAACCGAACATGACTGTATCTGGTGCATCTCAGACTCCACGGCAGTACAATTTCACTGAACCATGAAAGTTCTTGTCGACCAAAAAAAAAAAAGGAATGGGGGAAAAACAGTAATGCAATGACTTTTCACCTACCAAATCTCCACGAAAACATTTTACCTACTCCAGAAATGAACAAAAAGACACGAAGAGAGGAAGAAGAAGATCCATAACCAACCTGTATTGTCCACATCCACCGCTGCGCTGCCATCCTCCCGCGCAGATCCAGGCACGCCGCCGCCGAGTTCCGCCGCGCCCGCTCCAATTCCGTCTCCTCCTCCCCCAACCACCGCCGCTCCACCACCCTCACCTAGGACGCAGCCACAAGAGAACACGCATCAAGCCAAGAGTAAGGAGTATCGCAACGGCATCCCGCGAAGGCGAGGCGGAACCCGCAGTACCTGGAAACAACACCCTGCCTTCGCCCTCATCCGCGGCGGCCGACGCCGGCTTGCTGCCGCAGTGCTTGCGGTGCGCGCGGCGCTGCTTCGCGCTGGGGTGGCCGTTCGGGTAGTGGTACCCGCACGCGTGGCACTGCGCTCCCTCCGCCCCTCCTGATCCTGCGCACGAAACATTACCGCGCCGTCGGTCGGTCACATCTAGTAGGAACGCAAGGCGAGTTGAGCTCCTCGCAATGCCAGAGGCCAAAAAAGGTGGCGGAGTGCTGCTCACCGGAGACAGCGCCGCTTCCGCTCCTGTGTCCGCCGCTCTCCATGGCACGTGGTCCCGCGCTCGCTCGTGCTCCCTCCGGCGCTCGGCGACGGCGATGAAGAGGAAGAAGGGAGTAGTTATTACCACCAGCACCAGCGAGTGAGCGAGACGGGTCGCTTTGCCGAGTGGGAGGGAGAGAGAGTGTGCAGCGTGGAGAAGACAAGAGAACACCTCGCGAGGGCACGGGATAATGGCCAGGACGGGTGATAATGACAGGACGGTCCACCGACTTCCCGGCCCACACGTCAGCGACTCGTGTTACGGTGGGCGCCCCTCCCCCCGGTGCTGCGTGCCGTTTGGCCCGCGTCGCGAAGGGACGACGGTCACGGTCGTTCTCGTGCGGGTTCCTCGTCTCATCGGGGAACCGATCTCCGCCGTCAATGCGGCCACGGACGGCGGCTCACGACTGACCGGAGGAGCGGCAGCAAACATGCGCTGGGTCTGGGAGGATTCCTCCTCCTCACGCGGTCGGGTCATGCTCGCTCGCACCGGTGGCGCGGGCCCACGTGGCCGGCAAGGCGCGGATCCTTTGCTCCGCCGAGTCGATAACCTCTGCGGCAACTTTTCAGCCACGCCGTCGCTTTTCCCTTTTTTTTACCGCCATTGTTTTTTTGCGGCGGCCAATCATCGAAGAGCCGTCCATGGCCGGGGAAGGGGCACCGGTCCTACCGGCGTGGTCCCCAGTGGTACGTCGTTCGCTCGTCGGACTCGGGAGAAAGGGACTGCCCGCCCGCGCCCGGTGATGAATGGTCCCCGAGGTGCGATGGCGAGGTCCTGGTGGGTGGTTGCCACGATTTCTGGGGGGCGTTTGGAGATCTTGAGGCCCATTTTGATGTAAACAAATTCCGGTTCATGATTCAGCATGTGATTTTGAACCGGTGGAGTAGTCTTTCTAGCGAATTTTGAGATAGCAAATTCACGTTAGTGCCCAGGTGACCAGGCCCGGAAGTTTTTTTTTTGAAACATGGATATTGAAATACGGGAGGAGAGATCATCTGACTGGATAGAGTTCTCTGCTTCTTTCTTGAGCTAACAATTAAAAAGATCAATCTTACAACAATTGATATTTGGGAAAAACTCAGCCTAGGAAAAAAAATCGATCCTACAACTAAACTATACTCCTAGCAGCTTAACTTGCTACTACTCATTCTGTTCACTTTACTAATTGTTATTATATAGCTCTAGTACCCCAAATTAAGAAAAAGTCCACAATAGACCCAATGTGGCTACGGTACTCTTTGGATCCTCCTTCCCAGCTAGTAGTCCAGAGTGCTGGCGAAATGGCATGATCCGTGACCTGCAAAAATACAACAGTATCAAAGACAGACAAATGAGCCTTATTACTTTCATAGTTACTAGGTACTGTACTCACATGCAATGGCTGCAGGATAATGAACGAAATATTAATGGACAAACACGCTGTGAATGGGCAACTGAAACAAGATTGCTCGTTGCCAAAAAAAGTGCATTGTCTGAGAAAAATGTCAGCCTCAACCATGCAAGGGCACTGAAAATGTCAGATATCCACTGCAACATGGAAGGAAACTGGGCACTGTTCTGCTTTTGACCAATCATATGGCTTTTTTCTATTGGCAGTAATCCTAGTAGTCTTATTAATGAACCAGGAGAATTCAGTTAATCAATTTTAGTAAAAATTAGACGAATTAGAAAAATTCATCCCGCAACTTGTTAATTCAATTTCAAGCAAAAGGAGAGCTCAGCTAGATCAACTCACTTGGATCTTTGGTGGTGGTCTCTGCAAGGCCGTTGAAGAAGCAGGTGCCCCCGATCCCCCTGAACTGCTGCCAATAGGCGTTGAACGCGTAGTTCGCGTGCGCGACGAGCGTGTCCGGCTCGTGGCACGCGCCGCCTTGCTGGATGGCGCTGCATGTTCCGCTTCCCTGCTCGCACGCGTACTTCACGGCGGCCTCCACCGCCGTTCTATTCGCCGCCTCGCCGCCGGCTAGCACGCACCACACTGGCGCGCCCTCCTGGTCATCCGCAGGCTGGAGCGGCGGGTACGACCCCGCTGGCCGCCTGCCGGTGAGGTCGACCTCGTAGACCTTGGTTTCGTTCGAGTAGTACAGCCCCCAGTGCCGCTCGGTACCCGGCCCGGGTTTCTGGTTCTCGTTGTAGAGCGAGAAGAGGAACACCGGTATCTTGGCTCCCGGCCGAGCTGGCGTGCCAGGGTTCTTGGACATCCGCGCGGCGAGGTTGCGGTTGTAGATGGCGGCGTTGTGGATGTTGGCTCCAGCCTCGCCCGCGTCGCCGCCGTTCGGCCACCCGGTCTCCGAGATCGCAAGCTTTACTTTGCCAAACCCAAGCTTGGTCATGGCGGCGACGACTGCGTCGAGCATTTGGTCCAGCAGGTTGGTGTAGGTGAGCCCCGTGCCAGGATCCACGTAGTGGGTGCTCACCGCGCCCTGGAAGAGCGTGTAGTCCAGCGAGATGGTCTGGCGGTTACCCGCCCACGCGAAGTACGGGTACGCGTCGACGAAGTAGTACGACCCGGACGCGTTCAGGAACTGGAGCAGCGGGCGCATGACGGAGTCTGCGATGTCCTCCCGGAACGCGCCGGCCGACGGCGGGTACGAAACCGCCAGCGCGTCCATGGCGAGCGTCGTACCGACCCTTACCTTGCCGAGCCCGTATGCACGGAGGGCGCGGCGGAGGTTGGCCATCGCCGGCACGATGCCGCGCCACGTGGACTCCGCGATCGCGCGGTTGGAGAGCACCTCGTTGCCAACGAGCAGATGCGCAACCCACGTCGCCGGGTGGTGCGACGCGATATTGGCGGCGACCCACGCGGAGGCAGCTTCCTGCGACGCCGCGAGCGAGGGGATGACCTCGTTCGGCACCATGACGGAGACCGGGAGCCCCGTCCCCGCGAGCGCGCCCAGGATCGTCGGGTTGGCGTCGTAGATCTTCACCCCGCCCGCGCCCGCCGCGCGGAGGAGCTCGACGGATCGCGTAGCCGAGGGGAGGTCGTTGGCGACCGTGCCGTAGTTGACGCCGAGGCCGCGGTACCCGCGCGTGCCTGCATGCATGCATGAAACGCGGCACCAGAAAATAACACCCTCGTCAGCGAACTGCAGAAACGATCAACAGCAACTTGACGTCGAGGGTATCGACATGGCAGCGGGGGTAGATGTGATCACCGTTCCCATTGCACCCGACGATGGCGGTGGCGACATGGCAGTGGTACGCTAGGGTGACGGCGAGGAGGAGGACGGCGACGCCGTGGGAGGCCGACGCCGTGGCTGCCGTCGCCATTGTTGGTTATGTTTACTGTTGCTCGATCAGATCAGATGGAAAGAATCAGTGATTCTGTGATTGCTTATAAATAAGATGGGTTTTAGATCTCACAGATAAAAGAGGAGGGTTTATAGGAAGGGGGTTAGATTCTAACAATTTCGAAAATCAAATGGAGAAATTGGAGGAGGAAAATTCAGACCGCAAAACGGATATATTTTGAGCTTCTGTGGGCTCAGCCCACGGGTGTCGCTAACCAGATTCAGATGGCCCAGCTTCGAGGGTCACCCACTTCTACGTGCTGCAGCACAGCTGATGTTCTGATCACTTAGACAGGAAAGGCTGTTACGAAGAAAGAAATCAGTCGCGACAAAAAATGAGGCCGCCGAGCATCGGTGCATACATGCTGAGATGATAATAAAATGCCTCAGCCCAAAGATTTCTTCATAGGTCTCAGTACAGCAGTATACAAGTATACTCCTAGCTAATAACAGGGTATCAGTAGACCGTCACAGATACTATTTCGTATCAGCTTCCGGATACAAATTACCACAGGGCGCGAAAGAAAATTACAGTGTTATAAATTACCAATGAAAATTACGTGGCAATGCAAGAGTTCAATTTTTTAGGTCGTGGAGTAACTCCCAACCAAATCATATGGCAGATGACACAATCACCAACCAGACATTCTAAGGACTGATTTCACCCACAATACTCTTCCATTTGATTAACAATTCGGCGGAAATTTCAACGACAAAGAGCTTGCTGAATAGTTAACTGAAGAGGCTGATGACCAGCAAGAATAGGCATCAAACCAATCAGCTTACCATCTGCTGCACCTTCAGTTCATATCTTAAGATGAATAGTTGATCCACTGTGTGCCACTGACTGGAGTGCATGAGTGCATCACAATGGAACAACGTAAGGCAAAGCAACTAGATCAGCAGTACCAATCAGCTGTGCATCAGACCAAATTTGGTGTGATTCTGCAGCTTCAAATGACGCTGCTTCCCGCTTAACTCGATCCTCGGAAAACAGCCAGCCCTGATCAATGCCTTCTGAAATGTCGTCCCTTGGAGGTATGGATCGCACATGGCTCAGATACTTGGTATCAGGGTGAGGCGGTTTTAGATAACCCTTGTTACTGTCACAAATAGAAGAAACTGAAGCGTTCAGTTGCTCCAAATAATGAGAGCGAGTGATCTCATTGTTGTATCCATCCTGTGGTTTATGTCGGTCTACTTCCTGAGATCTTTGACCGATTAGTTCCATGGGTGAATAAGGTACAATCCCCTGAGATTGTGATGATAATTTCCCATTTACACAAGTAATAGGAGACATCTTTGGAAGCTTAGTTGTTTCCTTACCATTTTCTGTCAACACATTGCACATGAGTCTCAACACAATAAAACCAGGTATATGCTAATGCTATAAAGAATAAAACGCTCATATGAGGAAAAACAAGAAGAGAAAATTTTGGCCGTGGTAACTGAAAAGGAACTCACCATGTGGAGTACTGTTAGCATCCCACTCTTTCCTTTTCTTGATATCGTCACAAGTGAACTTCTGCCCATCGAGGCAGGCCGAATGTATCAGATTGTCTATCTTATTCTGCTCATTTACATAACCACTTCGATCCATTCGTTTCAACTTACTACCATGCCTTCTACTGGAGTGTTTTTCTTCTGAACCAACTTGATGGTTCTTTCCGTTCTTCATTCTAGTTTCAGAACCCAAACCATTATCAGCTCTGTTTTTATTGGCGCAAGCTATACTGTCATTCTTTTGGACCATCCCATGATCGTGGTGCTCCATCTCCAGATTTCTTGACCATTCCACTGTCGGAACTCTAAGTTTCTTTAGAAGCTCTTGCATCAAAGCCCTTAGAACTCTTAGGAAGCAACTCATTATTACTATTCACTTTGTGGATTGCATGCCCTTGGCCTGGAAACTGGGCAAGCGGCTTATCTGCATGTTTACTCTCTTTGACTGCTTCATGTTTTCTTCTATCTTCAGGCCTTTTACTGTCAAAGCCATCATTCTTCTGAGTTTCTTTTTCAGAAATTTTATGGTTATGTTTATCCCTGTCCTTGCTCTTTCTCTTCTCTCTGCACTTCTCTTTTTTGAGTTTCTTATTACCTCGGCTATTTCCTTTTGTCTCTCCTTTTCCCTTGTCATTTCCTTTCTTCTTTCCTTTTTCCCTGCCATTTTCTTTTCTGTGCTTCTTCCGTTTGTGCCTTTCCTGAACAATGTGGCACATAATCAATATTTGTGCAACAATAATTCTTCTGAGCTTTTTTGCCCATCATAAGAATTTCAAGTCTGGTTTTCAATTGATCACAAAAACATACTAGGCTTTATCTAGTTTTAAACTAAAAAAGTTGTCCTAACATCATCAATTAAAAGCACGAGGGAACAGTATATTATAGGTATGAGTCTTGATCAGGACATATTTGTTACTTAAGGCTTGACAGTTGATGCTTCAATTCTGAAATACATCGGAGTTTAAAATCCAAACCAATCACATGGCATTTTTTCCGAATACCTTAGCATTTAAAGGAATGCTGACACATTTCACACGGATTTCCAGGTTAGTTAACCATATTAGCAAGGGGAAGTAAATCATAGCTGGAACAGATGATAGCATGTGAAGTAAGTTTCAGGATTTTTTTTTAAAGCCAAACTTCCTCATATAAATTTTCTTGGACTAGAGGACAAAAGGTGACATCAAAACGGTAAGTGCAACTTCTATGGGACCTGCGTCAGATGCATATCCTCTTTTTTCAAGTATGTCCAATTGCCCATTTCCTTCCTAAGTACTGAAACAACAGCCTAATTCTATGGATGAATACAATTTCACAGATGCAGAGCACGAACCTTTTTCAGCAGACCCGTGTTCTCGCTCCTCAGCCTAGGTTCATAACCTGGCGGCGGGTATGGGAAGCACCGGGACATATGCCGCACCCTGCGAATCAACCACAAGACTATCTCCAGAAAGGCACCCAATTTCCCCCTTACACACCATGTCCCTTTTACAGTTTTATCGCACTCAGCTCCAGCAACTAGGCGAAGCCAGCACCGCAGAGCTTCGAGCTGAGACTAGCAATCCCCCAAAACACTCAACGGTTGCTGATTCTGTGGCCGCCTGCAACCAATTCAACTCTGTGGCAGGTCAGAAGATCAGCCAATTTAACTCTGTCTCAGCCTAGTTCTGAAAAGTGCAGTCCTCTTCCATCCGTTCACTCCCAGCCGCCGATCCCCACCCACAGCCACAGCAGATGGAAGCACGACTCGGGCCCGGCGCCGCGGTTAGAAGAAGCACCAGCAGTCTCGCCGAAGCCTCCGGCTTCGCCGACCGCAGCGCATCAACAGAGCCCAGCGCAGTTTAGCCTCAGAGAGTAGGGCGCCGCGGAAACTTCCGGAAAGTGCCAGAAGACGGAGCTTCGTGCGGCAGTTCCTCATGCCGAGGACTGAAAAATCCGAGCTCGGAGAAGCTTCCTCACTCGAAACGGAGTTGGATCCCGCGCCCAGGCGGCAGCACACTCGGCTCGAGCGAGAGAATCCCGCGCCGATCGCGGACTGTGAGGCTCGTGGGCTCGGTTCTACGTGGCGCGGGACCTTCTTCACGAGGAGGGGAAAGAGGCGAAGGTTTCGCTTCGCTCCTGCTGCTGCTCTCTCGGAGGAGCTCGCCGTAACTTGTGTGGTGTGCTCTGTCCCGTCTCGTTCGTTGCTTCGCCGCATCGGGAACCGGCACGGCGGCACGGCCAAAGCGGCAGCGATGAGTGGGGTGAGGTGGACGTGTTCCTCCCGTGGCTGCGTGCGGAGACGCCCCGTTCGGCGACAGGTGGCGGACCGTCAAAGCGCCCGTTCATTCCGGTTGGGTGGGGCAATTCCGTTTCTTTTCTCCGGTTGGCTGCGCAGCAGCTGAGGACTGGGGTCGGTTTTGGTCCTGGGCTGCGTGATGGGCGAGTTGGAGAGAGCCCATCTCTCCAAGTCCTTGGGCCGTCAGGATCTCGCTCAGGCCCAGCAAGGGCGTCTGTCTGAACGCCGGCCTAGCCCGTGATTTCGAGCTCCTCCATTTCTTCCTGCTGTGATTGGTCTCGTCGTCAGTCGCAGATCCTATCCGACAGCTCATTTCACTACCGCCTCCTTCCGCCTTCGTCCCCCGCCGCCCCCTTCTCCGGAAGCCTCGATCCAAATTCTAGGGTTCCTCCGCCACCTCTTCCCGGAACCGGCAGCATCCCCCGATCTCCAGCCCACGTCCCGTATTACTTCCCTCGTAGTTTCGTCCGGCTCCTCCTCTCTGGCCCCGGGAGGCTAGGCGGGCCTGCTTGCCCCGCTCGTTCTCTCCGTTCAGAGGGCGGGCGGCCTGCTGATTCCCATGGCTTCCGCGCCATCCTCAAGCGGACGTCGTGCTGGCTGACCCCCGCGGCTCCAGCAGTCCAGCCTGCCAGGGACTGGGTTCGGTCGATCCTATTCCCTGCCCGTGTCCGTAATTTTCTCGTTCCACGACGGGAAATTGCTCGCCGCAGGTCATTCCTCTTCTCCTGCATGATTTGGTTGGATCGCTTGTTCGCCTGCTAGTATGATTTCTAGGGTTTCGGTACCATTGTTCTGGTAGTTTTAGGGATGGCTTTGTCGGACAATTTATGGGATTTCGGAACTTATTTGTAGAATTTAGAACGTTGTTCCCAAGTCATTATAGTGATTTGCACGATGCCTTGTTCCGAGCGATTTGCGTAGCTTGAATGTTATGTATTGATATTAACCAATTTAAGTTTGAACCCAGCACCCTAGTCTGTAGCGTGCTGGACTGCGGGTTGAATTTTAGCTGTATTCATGTTTCAGTTGCGTCTCACTCAATCCATGGCTCATGCTGTATCTTTGAGCTTACTAGTTGTGTAGAAAGTAGACAAAGTTAGGGGACATACCGTGCTAGATGTTGCTGTTTTTGTTTTGTTATTTACTTCCATTCCCAGCGTAGCTTCCCTGCATTTTCATCATAAACAGCGTACTACAGGTGTGCCTTTTTTAATTAGTTTTGCACGCAAGAAAACAATTAAATGGCACTTACATCCTGATGCATTGTTACACTATTCACAATCCTTGACTCGACCGAATTAAACATGAAATGGACTGAGCTGCTTTTTTTTTTTTTTTTTGGCATCACAGTCCCCTCATCCTAAGGTTTTAGGTTATCTCCCCTGTGGTATGCATATGTCTTGCTTTGTTAGTAGGTTAGCTCCTTGGCACTGTTTGTTGCTTAGCGTTTACCAACCACCTGTCATTTATGTTGAGAATTGTGGCACTTAATACTCTTGTATTGAACAATTGTGCTTCTCTGCTGGTGTCTTATACTCATATCCTGGGATTTGTCAGCCAAATGTTATTTAGGCATATTGTCTGTAAAACCTTTCTACAAGAATGGCTAGAGATTGCAAACTATCTCATTGCGACATTATTTTTTACTGATTCTGATTGCATCTCCACTCTCCAGTTGAAGTTCTTGAGAAACTTGAGTTCAGTTTCCTGATTTTGTACTATTGTTTATTGATTCTTGCACGGAACATAATCATGTTAGCTGCTTAATTTCAAGGGACAAAAAAGTGTCAGCATCAATGTTATATGTATAGTCAACATCATCTAGGGACTAGGATTGGAAAAAATGATATGGCATGTCTTTTTTTCTGTAACGTGTTAGTAAGGTAGGGTCGTTTTTTTTTTTTTTTTGAAAGGAACAAGGTAGGTTTATTTATATATCTTGTATATACTCCACGTTCTTTGTCTATGGGCTCTTTGCTTTGGGAACTAGTAGTTGTGCATGTTCTCA